>CAHIKZ030000132.1:20000-25000 GCA_903632075.3 Acanthosepion pharaonis | reverse complement strand
TGTTTATAATAATCAAAAGGCAATTCACTCAAAGAAGCTACCCTATACTATGCCTCAATTTGACTACGGAATCTGGCCTTGTTGTAAAAAGTAGTGCTGTTGGTGGGATTACAGTCAGATGTTGGGGCTGGTGAACTCTTAAAATTTACATACAATTCTTGACTGTTCATGCGGGTGTGGCAGGGAGTTGAATCTTGCTGCCATACATATGGTCTTCTGTCAACCACCCTCTCCAACCGAAGCTTGATCACGATGTTCAGCAACACCAGATAATCATCCAAATTGAGCCTGTGACCTTGTTAAATGATGTGAGGTGGCATAACATCACTCTCACTGGATACACACTCCAAAACCATCAAAGTTTGGTGAAACTTGGTCCTCATGATGCGAGGGACGTCATATGGATTGTAGGCAAGCTGTTGTGCGGCTAATCCTGACACAAACTATTTTAATTAGAGATAAAATAGATTATTGTTTGTTAAACAGGAATATTTCAAATTGTTCAGAAGATTGTTCGCCTTCGTCAGTTTTTGCGTGCCTTTGATGAAATAAGATGTCTTTTAGATCACTTGTATGCTTGTTTGGTGAGGTCCTTTTTCAAACTCAGGTTCAGGGTAGAAGTTGCAACACGTATTCCCAGTACCAAAGCATTCTCTTACCTGGGCTTTCCATCACTTTTGCAGTTGTATGAATTCTGGCGTACAGAGGCAATCATAAAAGCTGCTGTAGTCTCCATTGTAGATCTTCATTTTCCGTCTTATTCTTTTCACGATGTTCAAAGAGTATTGAGCTACTTTCAGGCGGGTGACATTTTGATGGCTGGCACGAATCGTCATGATGCAGGTTACGCTTTTCCAATATTCAGGTGGCTTCCACTCAGTTAACTTTGGCACCTCTAAAACTTTAGTGTTCAGGTTTCATAATGCGCCAAAGCATTCCCTTGCCCGAGTCTTCCGTCACTTTTAAACCTCTTAGAGAGAGAGAGATAGAAAGATAGGGAGTGAGAGAGATGTTTTGATCCATCTGTTTACTTTCTCCTTTTTTTTTCTTTCTCTCTTTCTCTAATTTGTTGCTCTTTTTATTCTTGGTTTATATTTTACAATTCTTAATTTGTTGCCCGCCCATTTTATGTATACAATTTTAATTCCTTCCATTATCTTCTTTCCGGCTCTCTTGTTTTACATTAAGTCCCTCTACCATCATCCAGATAATTTTCTTTCTTCTTCAAATCTTTTTTCCGTTTTTACTTCGGAATCCCATTTCGAGTTTTTCCTTTCTTTTCCTCACATCAATTCTCTCGGCTCTCCATTTCAATCGCTTTAGACGATACAATATCGCCAAGATTGGAAAATTAATTACCTGTTAGCGACAACAGATTTACTCCGCCATCTATTTCCTCCCCTCATCCCCAATTTCAGGGCTTCGTTCCCCATCGTCAAGCCATGGACAAAATTCAGTCTCGTGCCTTAAATCTTGCATCTGATATGCGACTAACCTGGACAACAGTATATAAACTGCTTTGTAAGCGAGTCAAATGACAGTCGATGCATAACGAGGCTGAACGGAAATTTATTAATATTTCTTTTAAAAGGCACCTGCCTCATCTAACAAAGCATAGGCGTGAAATAATCGCTGATCTTTTGACATAGTTACTTTTATTTCTTGACTGAGGTGTCCGATTATTTGAGAAGCGAAAACAAGGGGTTAACTTTCCTTCTGGTCAGAAATGATCTCTGAATGAGATGCAAGGGAAACAATTCAAAAGGATTGATTAAGATGCAAGAGAGGCAATGAAAGCATTTTAATTTGTTAGAAAATAAAAATTATATAAATGTTATTAAATCTGTTCCAAAAATATAGCTGTTGTTTCTCATTTAAGTCTCTTTAAAATTATAGTTTAAATCTGTTCCAAAAATATAGCCGTTGTTTCTCATTTAAGTCTCTTTAAAATTATAGTTTATCTCATTTTTTTTTCAACTTTCTTTAAATGATTATTTATTTTTAAACATCTCACCCCAAGCAAGGCGATAATTCCACTAAGATGCCAGGGATTTCTGAGAGTGAAAGAGAATTAGACGAAATTAGAAAGAACAATAAAACAACAGTATTTAGCAAAACAGAAAATAGAGATAGAAGTTGCAGAAGATATTTGAAGAACGTAGTTGGCAAACAAGGAAGAAATCGAAGGAAATTTCCAATGGAGACAAGGTGCGGAGGAAGAAACTATTAGAATAGAACATGCGGTTACATCTAGCTATTTCAACGGTAAAATGACGAGAACTAGGTGTCAATATCGTAGGACGCTTAATTCATGTGCCAGAGGCCAGACAGAGAAGATATCATTAGAATAATTTATCTGAAAATATTTAAATATTAACGTTGATAGCTGGCCACACTTATTCGAGGACACCCAACTACTATGGCGTCTAGGTAATCTCTATTGCTGACTCTTGCTCAGGCGCATTTTGTGTTTGTTCAACACACACAGAGCGCATCTGTGGCTTATACTATGTTGAGCAGACCTTAGTTACTGTTTCCTGTGAGAGAAATTATCTAGCGTGATCATCAGTCTGAACAAGGCCAACACACTCAATCCCTCGATCACGATGACCTGTTTCTTCGTGCTAGCACACCCATCGACAGACCCCCAAGGGTTCTGGTTAACCAATTCCACTTTCAATGGTTTTCACTCGTGACATAATTTTCAGGTACTTTCCAAAAGTGACGCACGTTGGGACCGTCCCCTCCATTTTATACTGCAACTATTTTGAGCAGACCTTAGTTAAAGTTCTGAACAAGGCCAGCACGCTCAAACCCTCGGTCACGATGACTTGTGACTTCGTGCTAACAGAGCCATCGACGGCTTCCAAGGGTTCCGTCTACCCAATTTCACTGACAATGGTTTTCACTTTCCAAAGATGCCGCACGTTGGATTCAACTTCCTGAGAAATGGACCGTGGTGAGATTCGACCCCGGGTCTCATGGGTAGAAAACGAACATTCTAACTAATCGTGCCCAATTTAAATAACCTTTTTTTTTTTTTTATTAAAATCTGATTCTAAAACATTACATTTTATCTCCTATTTTAAAATATAAATTTTAATTTTAATTTAAAAAAGAAAACAATTTAGAAGAAAACTATTTAATCTTTTTTCACTTAGATTACATTACATTGTATCTCCTATTTTAAAATTTAAATTTTTAAAAAATTATTTTAATCCAAAATATTTTATCTTCACTTAGAATTATCTCTTTATTTAAATCTATTTGTATATCTTTTTATTTTAAAATCTATTTATCTCTTTTTATTTAAATCTTTTTATCTCTTTTTATTTAAATATATTTTTATTTCTTTTTTATTTAAATCTCGTTTTATTTCTTTTTTTATTTAAATCTCGTTTTATTTCTTTTTTATTTAAATCTCGTTTTATTTCTTTTTATTTAAATCTCGTTTTATTTCTTTTTTTATTTAAATCTCGTTTTATCTCTTTTTATTTAAATCTCGTTTTATTTCTTTTATTTAAATCTCGTTTTATTTCTTTTTTTATTTAAATCTCGTTTTATTTCTTTTTTATTTAAATCTCGTTTTATTTCTTTTTATTTAAATCTCGTTTTATTTCTTTTTTTATTTAAATCTCGTTTTATTTCTTTTTTATTTAAATCTCGTTTTATTTCTTTTTTATTTAAATCTCGTTTTATTTCTTTTTTTATTTAAATCTCGTTTTATTTCTTTTTTATTTAAATCTCGTTTTATTTCTTTTTTTATTTAAATCTCGTTTTATTTTTTTTTTATTTAAATCTCGTTTTATTTCTTATTATTTAAATCTCGTTCTATTTCTTTTTATTTCAATCACTTTTTATCTCTTTATTTAAATCTCTTTATTTCTTCTATTTAAATCTCTTTTTATCTCTTTTTTAATAATCTTTTTATCTCTTTTTATTTAAATCTCTTTTCATCTCTTTTTATTTAAATCTCTGTTTATTTAAATATCCTTGAAAACTTATTTATTATGTATTTTATTAAAATATGTTTTCGTAAATTTGTATTTCATCTCTTTTTATTTTAATATTTTGATGCTAATATTCGGGTGAGCGACTCTTTACGCTCTCTCAGACAAATGGTTTCCGCTTATGCGAATTGAAAAGATTATATTGAATCAATTGCTAGGAAAGTTGATTAACTGTATCGTGATAGACAATTTCTCTCGTCAGATACTGTCTTGATTGTTTATTAGTCTTCCATTTGACTTCGCCTTGAATAATTCTGCTACATCAGGTCTGGTACTCCCGCTATATATTTAGGGATTCTTGATAAAATCCAAAGAAGAATCTGCAATGTTATTGGTTCTCACCTGGCACCACACTTTCAGTCATTTTCATACCGTCGTAACGTAGCATTGCTTTGCCTTTAAAAAAATAAATTCCTGATGGATTTTCCACTATTTGATCCAGACTTAATGAATTTAAGCTCAGTACTAGATTAATATCAAATTCTCATCGTTTTAGAGTAGAAATGTTTATATGTAACCGTAAGTTCTATCCTAATAGTTTCTTATATTTGATTTCTTGATTATGGAACACTCTTCCGGCGCCAAGATTTCCCGCCAATTTTGATCTTCAAGAATTTTAATGTTTGTTTTCTCTTCTTTCATTAATCTCTCTTATTATTAGTTTTTTTTCTTATATTCTCTTAAACTTCGTAAATCTTTGCGTCTTAGTGGCTTTATTGCTTTTCTTGAGGTAAAATGATTAAAAAGAAATATTTTTATTACCGTCTTTTCCGGCTTACAAGACGCTGCGGCATGAAAGACGCACCCTAATATTGGAAATAATTTTCTAAAGAAAAAAAAATCATCTTCATATAACAACACATTAACCAGGCGTCCCTCACATACTGGCGACATGTATTGTTTACATTAATTACTCGTCCGATTTTGTTTGTATGTAGTCAAGAGCAGAAAGCCTCCCGCCGTTGCTAATAAACAGAGCATGTTTAAGTT
>CAHIKZ030000132.1:15000-17500 GCA_903632075.3 Acanthosepion pharaonis | reverse complement strand
CCTTAGGACTTAGCTTTTGGAATGCATCCTTTGCTCTCACAATACGCCTTTGGCTTTCAATGTCACACTTTTCCGTCCCCTTCCCAGATATTTAAATTTCCCCCTGTTTGATTATGGTATCCCTAATCTGCAATGTGCATGTTCAGTTTGCTAACAACCATGCATAGTCTTCTTTGCAGTTGGTATTTAATCCTGTGATTTTTTATTACACACACACACACACAGCAAGGCGGGAAGCCACTAGGACGCAAGGGTTACAGAAAGTTTAGAGCAGGATCAGATAGGAGTGATAGAAGAAAGGATGAGGGTAGTGGATAGATCAAGGCAACTGGAGATGTCGATTGACATTACACTTGAATAGCTGGAGATTATAGCTCACAGGGAAACAGGAGAAGGGAAGGGAGTTCCACAGGCGAGAGGTGCGAGACATGAAGCTATTGGAGTAGAAGAGACAGCTACATTTAGGAGTTTCGACACTGAAGAGGTGAGAGCGGGATGCCAGCCTCGTAGGGCGCTTGAACTCATGACGTCTGGGAACCAGCGAATGCAGCACCTCGGAGCAATTTCCATGAAATAGATATATGATTTGTTTTTTACGGTTTATCAACCATTTAATAATTATTTAAGGCCGAAAAATATTTTGGGTTTTAAGAATAATTCTTTCTTTACATTCAAGCGATCTGGAAGAAAGAAAGAGAAAACGAAGAAGAAAGAAAGAAAAAATAATACGAAAACAGGTCATAAGCGAGCACACACACGCACGGCTGACAGATAACAGGTGTCGAAAAATTAACGGGTCAAGCATCTGACCGATTTCCGCGGAATCCACGAAAAATTGAAGTTGTTATCAATTGGTTGTCACCCAAGAGGAAAAGAAGAAACGAAGTTTAGGGACAATGAAAATATTGATAAGTACCAAGGGAAGTGTGTCATTGGAATGATAGTAAAGGTCTAAGTGGGTGGGGAAGTGTATCTAAGGATATGAAGACAAACCATTAATACGAAAACATAGACAGTCTCCAGAATTAGAAAAAGCCCACACAAAGTGGTCACTGCAAAATTTTTTTTGAGATAATAAAGATTTTTATTATCAGACCTTCGAGCGGAGAGAAAATGAAATATTTTTATTCCGTTTCAGAAACGCCAATGAGTCTGAGAAATTCCTTTCTTAGATCATATCCAATTAGCGATAAACTCCTTGACAAATACCACGTGTTGGAAAGCCAAGAGTGTCATCTCAGTCGCTCATGATAAGGGCGATTTGAATTAATATTTTTGTTTTTTAAGCAAGGTATCTCTTTCCCAAAACAAAGCCACGGATTGTCTACGCCCGACTAAAGACGTCATTGGCTAAATAAGATCACATGACACGAAGGAGGAGGAAAGATACCCGACCAGGACCTCATTGGCCGAGAGCGGTCACGTGACGCACGAGGAGAATCAGTCGACGCCCCTGTCAGAAGTGTAAGTGTAAGGAGCCGATACGAAAAAGCGGGGAAGCGGATACACGCCCCTCAGAGGCACAGTAAGGGAGTGGGAGTGAGAGTGAGTTACCGAAAATGGAAAAGAATGAAAAATCCCTAACCAGAAATAAGAAGGGTGGATACGTATTTAGAATTATCGAAGAACCCCTAGTGCCGACAGACCCACCCCAGTTTTGACTGCGTCAATAAAAGCGAGACCCCAACCGACAGAAATCAGAGTACCAGCCGCGGACGGCAAGAGAGTTTCAGCCGCGGACGGCGGCCCGAGTTCGGTCGCCCACTTTGCGGGCATGAGAGGCCAGTTCGTTTGGCCTAAGGGAAGAAGTTCGTCCGACCGAAGCCGAAGAGAAGAAGTTAGTTCGCGCACCGACGGCGGAGATGAGTGACCAGTAATTCAGACTCTGGAGAGAAGAAGTCAGATTGAGCCGCGGACCCTGGCGAGAAGTTTTGAACCTTGGACGACAAGCAGAGATGAGCGCCCAGTGTTGAAACCGCGTCAAGATAGCTGACCAAGATTCACGCACACTTCTGGACTCTTCTTCAACCAAGAACAAGTAGTTTGAAGAGCGACTTAGAATCAGACCACAGAAATAAGTTTTTTTTTTCGACTTTCGTCCAAAGACACACCGAAACACAAATTTCTTAGAGAGCAGACAACTTGAAGCCTTAAAGTTGCCTAGTAAAAGCGTCGTGCCACAATCCACAGAACGGGTCGGGAAGTAGATATAGTCCTATGTACCGCACAAATAGATATAAAAGTTTGTTACCTTTTTCCTTGATACGTTGGACCTTGTGAGTTTTTATTTTATTTTCTTTTATACATAATTGTGTGTTATCACCCCCGTTGGACTCAACTTGCATTACGGCCCCAACCCCTGTCTGATCTCGTCTGTCTAAGATCAATTCACAACGTGGGTAGGCAGACTGGAGATCAGTGCAGTTACCCTGGTAACCAGGCGTTGGAAGCGGGTTGGGAACGGCGAGGCTGGTATCAATCTAACCAAAGGGTTAGAACG
>CAHIKZ030000132.1:0-10000 GCA_903632075.3 Acanthosepion pharaonis | reverse complement strand
GGCCCACTGGCTTGTAGAGATAAGATATATTAGTTTTGAAAAGGTACGCAAAGTCTTTTGGGTATTCTTCGAAATCCAAAGGGTGACTCCAAGCATTTGGCCTATATTTCATATATATATATATATATATATATATATATATATATTTGGTTGGATTGATGTGAGTTTGTGACCCTGGGTTTCACGCTTTTTCGATCGCCAGACAAACGTTTGTCTGACGATCGCAAAACTGCGGGCTGCGAATTGGCGCAGACTGCAACATAATGTGACGCCGGGGTTTGGATACAAGTACGAACAGTGACGCATTGTTTAATCCACTTGTCATGCTGAGCGTTAAATTCACCGAACACAAATATAATTGCAAACGAGTGTAGAGAGATAACCGTGTTTATGTTATCAGAAATGCTATTGAGCACGCAGCAGTCATGGGAGGAAGGTGAACAGTAAAGAAAGAAATTAGCTGACCGAGATTAGTAGAGAGAGAAAGACACATGTAAAAATTGTCCGGAGAGCCAAGAGAGAGTTCCTTAACCTGCGGGAGCATAATCTCCTAGGCCATGCAAGCGGATATTAGGGTCCTTCCTAAAGTGAGGAAAAAGTAAAGATAGCCAGAGTTTAATTCACAGATTGAACAATTCGTTAGCATATTGGGAGAATCGATCATCGACCCACAGAATTTTTTTTTTTTTAACCATGTAACGTTTAACTGAAATCATATTTAATTTTGGGAAAGGTAGTGATTCGTAATCTATCCCCAGATTCATGAAGAATGGTTCAATAGCAGAGTAAAAAATGAAAGAAAAAAACATAATAGCTGTTAAATATTCAGATTAACTGTAATACGAATTGCGACTGATTCAAACCTGAAATTAAAAATAACATTTATACTCTCAGATAGGCAGTGAGAGAGATCACAACGACAATATCAAACCAAACGAAAAGAAAATTAAATTACAAACGGATGATTAATTAAGGTGAATGTTTCTGAGACAAACAAAGAATACAAATCAAATGACCATTCCAATAAGAATTTTGAAAATGATTAGTAACACTGAAGTCTTTTTTCTAAACAGCCCTGGGTTTAGTTTTCTAATTAATTTAATTCTCTAAAAAAATATATATTCATCTAAAAAGATAGATAGATAGATAGATAGATAGATAGATAGATAGATAGATAGATAGATAGATAGATAGATAGATAGAGAGGGAGAAAGAGATAGATAGATAGATAGATAGATAGATATCAACCGTCTGACAGATAGATAGATAGATAGATAGATAGATAGAGAGAGAGAGAGAGAGATAGATAGATAGATAGATAGAGAGAGAGAGAGAGATAGATAGATAGATAGATAGATATCAACCGTCTGACAGATAGATAGATAGATAGATAGAGAGAGAGAGAGAGATAGATAGATAGATAGATAGAGAGAGAGAGATAGATAGATAGATAGATAGATAGATAGATATCAACCGGCTGACAGATAGATAGATCGATAGATAGCTCGAGAGAGAGAAAGAGATAGATAGATAGATAGATAGATATCAACCGGCTGACAGATAGATAGATAGATAGATACATAGATAGATAGATAGATAGATAGATAGATAGATAGATAGAGAGGGAGAAAGAGATAGATAGATAGATAGATAGATAGATAGATAGATAGATATCAACCGTCTGACAGATAGATAGATAGAGAGAGAGAGAGAGATAGATAGATAGATAGATAGAGAGAGAGAGAGAGATAGATAGATAGATAGATAGATAGAGAGAGATAGATAGATAGATAGTTATCAACCGGCTGACAGATAGATAGATCGATAGATAGCTCGAGAGAGAGAAAGAGATAGATAGATAGATAGATAGATAGATAGATAGATAGATAGATATCAACCGGCTGACAGATAGATAGAATAGATAGATAGATAGAGAGAGAGAGAGAGAGATAGAGAGAGAGAAAGAGATAGATAGATAGATAGATAGATAGATATCAACCGGCTGACAGATAGATAGATAGATAAATAGATAGATAGGAACAGACTGAAAGCGATATATATATATAGATATAGATAGATAGATACATAAATAGATAGATAGATAGGAACAGACTGGGATAGATAGATAGATAGATAGATAGATAGATATCAACCAGCTGACAGATAGATCGACAGATAGATAGATAGACAGATAGATAGGAACAGACTGAAAGCGATAGATAGATAGATAGATAGATAGATAGATAGAAACAGATTAAACTAGATAGATGCACGCAGATGTATCCATGCGAGATAACTATAATAAAAACAACTGAAATATGTAAAAGAGGACGCTACGAAAATACGAAAACCTCACTTCTTCTTCTTCTTCTTCTTCTTCTTCTTCTTCTTCTTCTTCTTCTTCTTCTTCTTCTTCCACTCTTGTAAAATCAACGACTGTCAGAGGACAATGGAAACTGCTGCGCGAGGGTGAGTGAGTGAAAGTGAAACTTGCTGACATAATGTCTTTGAAACTTCAAAGCAAGTCGCAGAGTCAGATCGGAAACGAAGAGGCAGCATCTTCGAAAAAGGAAATTCTTTTCGATGTAAGACAAAAGTATGATATATGTTGCCCAATATTGGGCCTGTATATCTTTGTGATGGCATAAGCCCTGGAAGAAGTCGCTCCCCAGGTTTACATTGCACCCCTAAGCGACCACGTGAACGCGGAATCTGCCCTCTTCTCTGGAAACTGCCATTTGATCTCCGCTGGATACGGGGGAGACGGTATTGTGGTGTTAGCTTGAGTCAGGCTACAATTACCCTTTCCCCCGTTCAATGGAATTCGCATCAAGTAAAATCATATAATTATTCTTGTCCCTGCGTCTTTTAGTCATTTAGTTACGTTAGTTAGTGTGTTACGCCCTCCAATTGCCGAAGATAAAGAATGGGCAGAGTCGATTTTGATAGCCAGAAAAGAAGTAAAGAAATGTATGGATTTAGTGAGGAAAAAAGGATATATCTAGCTATCATGGATACTTCTGCGTCTATTCATATCTATCTATCTATCTATCTATCTATCTATCTATCTATCTCAGCCTGCTCATTATCTATCTATCTGTCTATCTATCTATCTATCTATCTATGCCAGTCTGTTTATATCTATCTATCTATCTATCTACCTATCTATCTATCTATCTATCTATCTATCCCAGTCTGTTCATATCTATCTATCTATCTATCTATCTATCTATCTATCTATGCCAGTCTGTTTATATCTATCTATCTATCTATCTATCTATCTATGCCTGTCTGTTTATATCTATCTATCTATCTATCTATCTATCTATCTATCTATCTATCTATCCCAGTCTGTTCATATCTATTTAGATAGCTATCTAGCTATCTAAGTCTGTTCATATCTATCTATCTATCTATCTATCTATCTATCTATCTATCTCAGCCTGCTCATTATCTATCTATCTATCTATCTATCTATCTATCTATCTATCCCAGTCTGTTCATATCTATCTATCTATCTATCTATCTATCTATCTATCTATCTATCTATCCCAATCTGTTCATAGCTATATCTATAATAATAATAATAATAATAATAATAATAATAATTAAAAGAAGAAGAAAAAATAAAGAGAAGGTGATAACATTCCCCCTTTTTCAGTATAATTTTAAAAAATCTCAATTTTGCTTATTTTAATTTGTAACCTCTTTCTTCTTAAAATATTGACCTGGATTCGTACTCTTGATTCTTATTGCAATATTTTGTTGAAGATGTTGAGCTCGAATATTTAACCATGAAATTTCAAATAAACGGTTCTCAACTTCCTGTGTTGATATTCCTGGGGCTGACATTTTCTTTGGTCTTTGCTTTAAATCTTGTGCTCTCTGATCTCACCGTATCGAGCTTGGCGATCGTCTTTACTATTTGGCATCCATTGTTGCCTGACGAGTGGAAGGATCTTCCCTTTTTTCCATTGTTGTTATCATCGATGCAAACTCGTCACAGAAGCAGGAGTTCTCTGAAATGTCTATCCGGTTTCTCAATAATCCAAAAACCGTCTAATCCGAATGGGTTCCAATTCAACAAAACGATTGCAATCAAAATCTAATTACATGATTCATAGAGGTGCTTTCTTGTCGCTGATTATATTTTTAATAATTTTCGAAAATGTTGGGGGACATTTTTTTTCTTTATAGGTTTTATATAAGATTTTTTTATCATTTCACCACAAGCAAGGCAATAAAGTTACTAAGATATAAAGGTACTCAGCGTGAAAGAATATGAGTAAAGGGAAATAAATAGAGAGAAAAATATTTTTTATTATTATTATTGGTTCGTTTTCTATTCCTTATCAACATATTGCAAGTTCTTTTAAAGCCAAAACATATTCTTATATTGTAAGAAGATTTTTTTTCTTCTTATAGTAATGGTTTTAGTGATACCAGTCTAGCTAATTAACCCATAGCTGGGGAAAAGATGTAGATATATAAATTTCTTAAGGGTTTTTACATGTAAGCTAATATCACGAAACCAACGGAAATTGGAACTCGCGTCTCAGATTAACAATTCCGAGCCATTATTCATTAGACCACCCGCACATCCAAGCTTACAGCCCCTGGTATTCCCCAGCGGTTGCCCATCTAAGTACTGACCAGTGTCGACGTTGCTTAACTTCGGTGATCGTACGGGAACTCGACTCCCTGATTGACAATTCCGAGCCATTATCCATTACACCACCCGCACATCCAAGCTTACAGTAGATGGTATTCCTGAGCGGTTGCCCATCTAGGTACTGACCAGTGTCGACGTTGCTTAACTTCGGTGATCGTACGGGAACTCGACTCCCTGATTGACAATTCCGAGTCATTTTCCATTACACCACAGGTATATCCAAGCTTACAGCGCTGAGTATTCCTAATCGGTCACTCATCGAGGTAGTGACAAAACTCGCTGTTGCTTAACTTCGGTGATCGTATCAGAACCGGTTTTTCAACGTGCTATGACCTTAAGCAAAAAACAATAGAAGGCCATGAATAAAGAAGACAAAGATAATGAGTAACACTGCATTTAAATTGACCGGGAAGCAATAAACCGGAAGAGATTTCTACAACCGAATAGTGTGATAGAAGAAACTGTTAGCATAGAACCTACGGTTACATCTAGCCAATTCACCTGTGAATTGATGAGACCTCACCGCCAATCTAGTACTGCGCTTGAATTCATAAAGTATAAGTATCAAAAGACGAAAACTCGACATAAAAATATTTATAGAAAAGAAATAAGGAGGCTACGTTACGCCGGTGGGAAGGTGACTGAAGCCGACATGCCAGGTTAGGACCGATAACATTGCAGATTCCTCTTTGCATTTTATCAATTACCTATATATATATATATAGAAGCAGCACCAGACTAGCTGTAACCGTGAATATTTCAAGGTTTTGCTATTCCTATATTCTGATCAATAATAATTCTTACTTTAATGATTGAATAGGCTCATTGCGAGTTACATGGCTATAAAATATCGCTTAAAATTCTTCTATGGAATCGGTAAATATTTGAGACAAGAAGAAGGAGTAAAATGAGACAAGACAGAAACAATGATCCGGAATTGGAATGAAAACAGTCATGAGTCTTTCCTAAAAATACAGAATGAAGAATTTGCAAACACTTTCAGCGTATGAATCGGTTACAGCTAGTTTCCTATAGAAGATGAGAATTGAACATAGAATAACTTGCGTTACGGGTAGCTATCGCTCAGCATCGCAAGCTACTACTAAACCAAAACATTAATGTCAAAACAAAGTGTCATCTTTTTAAAGCGTTTCGCCAGTTTAAGCATTTAATATGGATGCCATTCTGATATTATGGAATATGCGTACCCTGTGTTCCTCCTCACTGGAATATGATTGGCTGGTGTCCGTCAAAATACAGACGGACGTGTAGGTGAGTCAAAGAGCCTTAGTCTGAGAGCTAAGTCTATAACGACGCCCATTGGACTATGCCATTGATCTACACTTCTTACCTGCGACTACGACGCGTACCAGTCGATTACTGCTACCGTATTCTACTTGGTTATAGTAGCCAAAACCACTTAGCTACTTCGTTCAAATATATCATTTCCCAGGACATATCAAATTCATGGCGCCAAACTCGTTCAAAAAAGATTTAAAATGTCGTCTCTATTGAAGTGCTTTCTACGAACGGTGGTCAGAAATGACTTCAACTGAGTGAACAAACAAAAACAAAATGATTTATTCTGCTAACCAGAAACCTGAATTGTTGGAGATATATTTTAAATGAATATTTTAATGTTTATTTTAAATAAATCATGTCTGTATCCTGTAATCAGTCAACTTTTTCATTATCCGTTGTCATTGTTCTTAGTAATTTCCAAGAATTTCTACGCTTGTACACTGCGTGCCAAATTATTATTATTAACTTTTTTTCTAATATTTCAAAAACCGTCCAATCAATTCACACAAAATTTTCACACACTGTTGGAAACACTGACCTGCGCAATCACTGAAATTTTCGTACAGTTTGTTTGCATTGCGCAGATCAGTACGAAAATGTCAGTGATTGCGCAGGTCAGTGTTGCCAACATTGTGTGAAAATTTTGTGTGAATTGATTGGACGGTTTTTGAAATATTAGAAAAAAACTTATCTCAATAATAATTTGGCACGCAGTCTAATGACCGTTCTACAAAAAAAAAAAAAATGAGCCACGTTCAGGTTGTGTAATTCTAGAGACAAGTATAATCCTGATTAATGTCTGGCTTTTTTAAATTGTATAGTTATAAAACCCAGGCCATTGTCTCCATTTTCGTCTTATATTGACGAACGGGATCTTTTTCTAGCGTTTTCATTCAAATCTGGAACCAAACCTATGTCCAACTTTTCTACTCAAGTTCAACTATGTCTAACCCTATTGATTCAATGAGATATCTTTCCTATAAGGCTTATATTTCATGTCATAGAATGAGGAAAGACGGCTTGGTGAATTTGATACTGAAAAGTTTACTGGAGAAACGTACAATAACAATCAAGCACGCGCAAGTGACGTTTTTAACGTGGGGTACACTTCTTAAATCAATGCTTCCGATATCAGAGGCATGAGAAGCGAGACTATACCAGTAAAGTTCCGAAACCATAGTTTTCTTTGCTGATCCGTCTCTTACACATAATGCAAAGCCGGTTAGTAATGTCTGACGTAACTTCGATTCAGTATTCTAATAGTATGGTTGACCTGATCAGGTTTGTTTTTCGGCATATCATTCATAAACTTTTGTCTGATCAGAATAGAAAAGAATTACAATAAGAAGAAATGCTCAACCTCCGACCGGACTCATACACAATACCACCGATCATCATGAAAGAAAAGGTAGCACAATTCGATATATGGACGATTAAAAAAACAAAGTGAGATGGACTCGGAGGGAGCTAATTTCAAATCCCGCCCTCGCTTACGGCTTCAATACGAAAGAAAAAGAACTTCTGGGCTTTAGCGTCTGATAAGATTATCTATTATCTTTTCTGCAAGCATTCCAACACCCTTTCCTTATAATACATTTTGATCTGAAGAGGCCTTCCATAAGGAGGCGAAACGCATTGCCTGTTAAAGTTTTCAACTTAATTATATTTTTTTCACCTCTATTCGACACCCTACAAACAACCACAAACTTTATAGTAAATGGTGATCAGGATAAATGTCACTTTCATTCGTTTCCTTGTATAATGCGCAGGCAATTATCAGAAGGTAAATATTTCTGAAAAATTACTTTCCATTTCGCGTCATTAAATTCCAAAGTGTAAAAAATACCTGAGCTTTTAGCTCCACCTCCATAAGTTTTAAACACCCTATATATATATATATATATATATATATATATATATATATATATATATATATATCATGTTTCATTAAAAACGACAGACTGTCGAACAATCACGTGGTCAAGATAACCACTCTGTTGTGGAGCAAGCTGAGTGAAGAACTAATTCAACATAGAGACAGAGAGCTATTTATGGTGCAATGGAGCATCTCATTATGCTAAAGTGGGATAGTCCATTGCTTGGGCTGTGATTGGCTGCTGGTACCTGAGTGGAAGTATTACTATATAAATACTAGCATGATTTCTCAGTTTGCAGGATATGTATTAAGTTACAGATGAGTATTGGTTTTGTTACTGGTTAATTTTTGGACTGTTGCTGACTACTTTTCTCTGTGATTTGACCTGTTGCCCTTGTGAACTGCATTTTGTTTAAAGTTTGTTTATTTTATTTACGACCTTATTGTAAAAGTTTTCTGATTTTTTCCTTTTTTACTCTCCATTTTTTTTTTTTTTCCTCCCCCTTTATTTTTTTACTCTTTATTCTGTTTATTCAAGTTTTCCTATTTGATTTTAATTTTTACTCGTTTTTCTTTTTAATTTAATTTCGTTTTTTCTCCTGTAATTTCCGCAGTTTTTTCTTCTCATTTCTACCCCTTTTTATTTTTTTTTCTCTCTCTAGTTTTCCGTGTTAATTGTCATTTTCTTTATTTTCGTCCTGTTCGTTATTCTGTGTTTTGCTGTAATTTCTTATTAATTTATTTATTTTAATTGTTTTCATCCTTTTTAATTTTACGTGTTTTTTTTTTTGTAATCGTTTTAATCTATTTGTTTATTTTCTTTTTTTTATTGGTTCGACTCGCTTAGGGTCAGCCATTTTTAATTTTTGTGTCTAGCTTCGTTTGTCTTAGTTACGTATTTTTTTGTTTATTGACGTCAGCCATTTGGTTTTTGTAACTAGCTTTGTGTTATAGTTTCGTAATTTTTTGGTGACGTCGGCCATTTTGATTTTATTTTAGCTTCGGCTTTGGTCGAAGTTTTTCCGTTTTTTTTTATTGTCTAACGTTTTTGTGTTTGTCTTTTATTGTTTCGCCTTTAGGCGATAGTTGTATTTTATTGTTTTTTTTATACGTTTAAGTGAAGCGTGTTTATTCCCTTATTGTAATTTGGTGTGCATAATTATTTTTTAGTTTGTTTATTTATTTTTTTTTCTTCTTCCTCTCGCCCATAAATTTATTTCCCATCCCTCCCCCTTTCCCCTCCCCTTTAAAAATGGATAAGAAGGAAAAAAAAGTGCCTTCTTTCTTAATTACGAAAAAGAAGCCAAAAATTGCGTCTTTCAAAAGAAATATGAGGAAACACCTCTTTAACCCCAAGAAAGACCCACCGGATAAGAATAATAAGGAGGAATACCCGGACCTTCCAAGAGTTCCTACAAATGAGGAAATTGTCGACACTTTGAGAAAAGCCTCCGAAAATATGGAGGCGGAAAAAAGCAAAAATCTAGAAAACCAAGAAAAGGACAGCGCATCTATGAATGCAGAGGCCGGGGAATCGCCCTCTTGTTGGTCGTCCCCACCGAAATGTATCATCAATCTTGCGGAGTTCTTGGAGCGTGCTAAGAGTTACGCTCACCTTGTCGTAGAAGGTGGACTCTTAGAAGACCCCCAGGAATTGAAGAAGATTGAGAAACGATTGTATCAGTTTTTTCGTCGTCGACAAGCGTACGCGCAAAATTTGTCGCTCGACGAAAAACATAGTGTTAAAATCACTAGAGTCCTTGGGGTTTAAGCCCCCAAGAATAGTTAAGGGCTCAAAGTTTTTCATGGGGACGTACTGTTACCCACAGCAGAAGATTGCGTAGATGCGGCGAGCCGGGGAGCTAATTACAAAAGACCTGATCCTGCGCACGGGTATGAAGGCCGCAGAAGGACCAGGGTAACAGTATATGAGGTCCTCCTCAGGTTATCAGTGAGCATCTCGCGGCTTTCTTTACCCAGTACGGCGAAATTCTGGGCGCCTCATGATAGCCTGAGCGGGGGTGGAGCTTTGACATCATGTTGGATGAGAAAGCCTTCCGCTCCGTCCCCAACTGTCTGGTTGTTGGAGGCTTGAAATTACCGGTCATAGTAACAGGCCGAAGACCGGTATGCTGGAGGTGCGGAGTGAC
>CAHIKZ030000131.1:1820000-1835134 GCA_903632075.3 Acanthosepion pharaonis | reverse complement strand
AATGCGAAATGACATTAGAAAAGAAAGAATCATCATGCAACAGCAATTAAAAAAAATCCTCGTTACATTATTTGTTTTGCATACGTGGCATATTTAATTTAATGAATTTTCATTAACATTACATAATTTATTTCTTTTCCCTTAAAATCAATTCCGTTATATTTCACTCACCATTAGCTTATTTTGTTTACTATAAAATATTGAAAATAAATGTTAAACTTTATTTCAATTCTTTTATTTTAATGTAAATTTAACACCTCGTATCCGGACTTTGAAACCAATTCCTCATCTTCGGAAGACGTTCTTAGTCTGGTTGGCAGGGATTCTATTGTAATAAGAAAAGTGATGCTATTTCAATAGAAATTAAAAAACAATTGTTCTGATCAAGAATACAATTTTCATTTTTGCGATCTTAGCAATATCCAAAGTAGAATTAACTAAACAATCGTGAACGTTAAATATTATTTCTAGTTTTTTTTTTATTCAGCATTTCTTTTTTTCATTTTTGTTTATTTATTTATTTATTTATTTACCACCTCATATATATCCATATTCTGTTTAACTTGTCTATAGAGTATTCAATTAACCCTAATCAAATAATAATAATAATAATAATAAAAAGTGATTCCAAGAAAAAATAGACATTGTAACTCGTGGTACGAGTTATCTCCCCATCCCGCAAAAGTAATTAATTTCTATTGAAAAAAGGGTTCCCTGTCCCAGCAGCAAGCTTGCACAATTCATTATCAAGTTATATAATTAGGGAGAAAGATCTTCAAAAATTGTTTCATTCTGAATTTCTATTTCTTTCCTGAATAAATTTTCGTGCCCGTTCCCCGCCTCTGAATTATAGTGTCTTTCTTCTTGTTATTATATTACCTAATTTGAAAATGACATTTTCTATAGGCTGCATGAAACAAATCAGAACTGTATACACATACACACACACACACGCACACACACACACACACAATGTTTATGTACGTATATGTTCACGGTTTTTGCAAGGCAGTTAGCGCAAATACATACATACACACACACACACACACAAAAGCAATGATTATGTACGTATATATTCACGGTGTTTGCAAGGCAAATAGGACAATCACACACACACACACACACACACACACACACACACACACACACACACACACACACATATATATATATATATATATATATATATATATATATATATATATATACCAATTATAGGATTGGTGTATACGGAATAAATTCCAATACTCAAAAATACTATTCTTAAAAGAGTGCTCAATACAGAGTAGAGCAAATATAATTATATATCCGAAAATTATAACATAAATATATTATAAAATCACTGCAAAAATAGCCATTTTGTTTCAACACTTCTGCTGTCTTATCAAGTGATGGTTTTGAATGTAGAATAATTCTACAGAGAGAGAGAGAGAGAGAGAGAGAGAGAGAGAGAGAGAGAGAGAGAGAAAGCGTCCGTTGCTGCTGTAATAAGGGAGGAAGTGATCTAAAGTTATCTGCAATATTGGCGCAATACTGCCAGTGAAAGCCCTTACATCCTGATAGTGCAATAATTACGGCAACTACTAAGAAAAAAAAAAGGTGAACCTAAAAACTACTTCTCGCCTTTCAGAATTGTTTGCAATATTTGTTGTTTTTTTTTCTGGACTGTATTTCATATAAACTACTTTCTTGTAAAAGAAACATTATTCTTTTTGTACCAATTTCTTCCTTATATACATATACACAAATTTTTCTTTGGACTCGAATCGACTTATTCATATTTGATTGTTTTGCTTGGCCCGCTTCTCGCCCCAACGAACTTTCAGGTAAACCGGCTGAATCTTCCAGGATTTTACGATTTGTTAATTGCTCTCCAGGATCAAAGAAAACACAACGTGGCTGGAAAGGGAATCAAATCGACATTGTGAACCAGTGTCTTTGATTGAATCTGTAATACTGGACCAACGGCCGGTCTTGTAGAGTACATCGATCCAGTGGGATCAGGATTGGTGTTACATTGTAATATCAATGAATACTTGTTGTCACTTTCGTAATGCTCGTTGTAGTAGAGACTTTGTAATCGCAGATACAACTTATAGTAACGCCGTTGAACAATACTGGTGACAGACGCCTTTAAATATCACTCGCACTAATAGTACTTACTCTATAATACTCGCTCGAAATAGTAACTAGATGCGAATACAGAAATAGTATAGGGACGAATATAAAGAAATAGAATAGAGAATAGCGTTTCGTACAGTAATAGAGTATAGTATAGAAAGAGTGATCAGTTAGACACCACGCTAATTCCCTATTTAGTGGATAAAAGCGTTGGTTGAAATAATCTAGTGGCTTTACCTAAAGAGTTGTGATTTCAATACCTGGCCACAGCCTAGGTGAACAAAAAACTTGGAGAGTTTAGCTACTAAAAGGAAATAACTGAAACTGAGTTAACCAGAAAAGGCATGGCACGCGGAACTAGAACAATCTAACCCATTAGACAAAATAAAGGGTTCGATTCGAAATTCCAGCGTATATTACCTGAAGAAGGCCGAAACGTATAATGGCCGAAACGCCGCGAATACGATAATGAAGATGTGGGCAATATAGTGAATAGTTGCAATACATAATCTCAGAAATATAGACAAATGTTAATATGGTAGAAGTTTTTAAAAAAATGACATACGGGAGGCTTTACTATGCGGTTGTATTACCAATTACTAATTGGCCAAATTACATTCATCAGTGCTCGAAATTTCAGAGTTGGGAAGTTATTTAGAATAAAGAAATTAATGTGAGTCGTTCAGGACCCTAATAGTTCTTGGTCGAATTTTCTTTTTTAGGAATAAGGTTCATCCTGTGTAAGGCCCGGGGTCCACTCGAAGTAGACGGTTACGTTAATCATTTCACACCCAATCAAGGTAATAAAGCCACTGAGACGCAATGGCTTACTGAGCGTAAAGGAGTAAAGGATACAAAATATAACCATTGACTTTTTATTTAAATCTTTGAACATAGAAGTTGACTGGTGACACTTCGACGTGATGCAATGGTTAGCAGGATTTTCTTGCTAGATCCTCACTGGGTGACTCATATTTCGGCCTTGTGCCACGTGTAAGCTACGCTTATAAAATCGCCATAGATGTTGACTGGAAATCAAGAAACCGGAAGAGAGTTGCACAGCCGAGAAGCGCCAGAGAAGAAACTGTTAAACACTTTAAAGCCAAGAGTCGACACGTAACGTACAAAGAGACGAAGCAGCCTCATTCACCTAGTATTCCATTAGTAAAGAGGAAGTTTCACTCAACTTCTTTCCGAGAAGTGTGACTTTGTCCAACAGATTCCCAAGAGGATGAGTCACTAAAATGTTAATATCTTCAAGTCTACGGTCAGTCGTTATCTATCCTACATATCCTCATCCTCATAATGTGCCCTTACTTCCTCCTCTTACGTCCATAGAACAGCCGCAATCTGTAACCCGCTCGAGTGGCTCCTGGTGTATACATTAAGTGAACATTTAGTATCTATCTATCTATCTATCTATCTCAGTGTTTCCACTTCTTTCTTTCTTTCTTTCTTTTTACTTTCTCTCTTTCTATCAATTTCAGTCCATTTATATCTATCTTATTCGATTTCTATCTTTCCTCATATCTACCTATCTAGCTAGCTAGCTGTTATGGGGTCCTCCCCTTTTCATATAAGCGAACTCTACCAGTGTACCTGGACTGCTGCCGTTAAATACCCTAAGTTAGACAGTCAGTGGGGGAGGATATACGGAGAGAGAGAGAGAGAGAGAGAGAGATATACGAACGGAGATAGAGTGAGGTAGCCTCGTGTAGAAGTCAGTTACAAGCACGTAGACTCTAAGGAAGTCCTACTTCGAGACTGTATATATATATATGTATTTGCTATTAACCGGCGTTCCTGGATTTACTAACAGTATTACTCTTTGTATGATTGTGTAAATACATTTTATTTCTTATATTTAATTATTGCGTTTGTCATTCCTTGCAGACCGAATTCATCTCGGAATCCACAACACTAGCTATTTATAATAGTTATCTATCTATCTATCTATCTGATTCGGTTTCTGTCTTTCTTCATATCTCTCTAGCTATTTATAATAGATCCCTATCTATCTATCTATCTATCTATCTATCTATCTATCTATCTATCTATCTCAATGTGTCGCCTTCTTTCTTTCTTTCTATCAATTTCAGTCTCTTTATATCTATCTATTTATGATTCGATTTCTCTCTTTCCTCATATCTATCTATCTATCTATCTATCTATCTATCTATCTATCTATCTATCTATCTCTGTCTGTCTGTCTGTCTTTCTGTGTATCTATCTCTGTGCCAGCCTTTTCTAAAATAAGTATATATTATGAATGCCTTCACATATCTATCTATCTATCTATCTATCTATCTATCTATCTATCTGATTCGGTTTCTGACTTTCTTCATATCTCTCTAGCTATTTATAATAGATCACTATCTATCTATCTATCTATCTATCTATCTCAATGTGCCGCCTTCTTTCTTTCTTTCTATCAATTTCAGTCCCTTTATATCTATCTATCTATGACTTGATTTCTGTCTTTCCTCATATCTATCTATCTATCTGTCTATCTATCTATCTATTTGTCTCTGTCTGTCTGTCTGTCTTTCTGTGTGTATCTATCTCTATGCCAGCCTGTTCTAAAATAAGTATATATTATGAATGCCTTCACATATCTATCTATCTATCTATCTATCTATCTATCTATCTATCTATGTTTATTACACACTGTCCATATCTATATTTTCAAAGACATAACCGATAACATTCTGTCTGTTCAAAAGTCCTTCGAAAACCTTCCACTTCCTGTTATTTTAGCACTGATTCGATCTCCCAACATTTACATATATTTATCTACATTTAACGGTCAATAAACACGTCAATAAAATTTTCAGTAGCAATTATCTTTCTCTTCATCCAAGAATACAATGTCCGATGCATTATATTTACAATCGAGTCTATTACGGCATTCTTTTGCCTGGTTAAATTCATTCCTGCAAAGTTATTTTGTAATTTTCACCACCTCCTATGACGACGCTGGAGATATTCACATCCTTTCCGAAATGGCTTAAACTGACTGGTCGATAAGTCCAAATTAGAACATATTGCGTTCCTATCCAAAACATCTAATGGCCTCCTGACTGTTATGGTTGCAAATATGAGAGCACTGCAAGAGGAACTATGCAATGATTTTCAACGGTGAGCCGCAAATCACTAGTCTACCACGGCTCACTGGTGTGCTGCGGCTCACTTGTGTGTCCCGTCCAGTCTCACTAGTCTATGGCGGCTCATTGGTGTGCCGCGGCTCACTAATGTGTTGCGGCTCACTGGTGTGTCCCGTCCACTCTCACTAGTCTACGGCGGCTCATTGGTGTGCCGCGGCTCACTAATGTGTTGCGGCTCATTAATGTGCTGCGGCTCACTGGTGTGTCCCGGCTCACTAGTCTACCGCGGCTAACTGGTGTATCCCGGCTCACTAGTCTACCGTAGCTCACTGGTGTGCCGCGGCTTACTGGTGAGCTGCGGATCCTTAATGTGCTGCGGTTCACTGGTGTGTCCCGGCTCTCTGGGCTACCGCGGCTGACTGGTGTGCCTCTGCTGACTGGTGTGCCGCGGTTCACTGGTCTACCGCGGCTCACTGGTATGCTGCGGCTCACTGGTATGCCGCGGCTCACTGGTGTGCCGCGAGACGGTCATAAGTGTGCAGCGAAAATTTTTACATGCCATTAATTAAATTATCTTTGAAAGAAGTCCAAAAGGCAATAAGCATACATTAAATTGATTATACGAGTCATTTAATCCCTACAGAGAACCCTTTTCTGTCCCATCAGCATCACGGTTGCTAAACTCCAAGTGCTAAAATAGAGTTGAACCGCGATATCGAATCCATTAGTAAGTCTACAGCTAAGAAACTTCAAAAATTCACCTGTAATGTTAATCGTCATCTTATGTCTTTCTGAAGCCATGTTCTTTATTGTTCGTTTCCTCACTTCGCTTTCACTCCCTGTAACCTCTAGCGTCTTAGTGGCTTTCTCGCCTTGTTTGGGGTGAAATGATTAAAAAGGTATTGATACTATATTCTCCTGGGTATAAAGTAGGTAATCAGTTTTTTATAATTGATAAGTAATAAATTGATCCCCCATATCGGATGCCATATCTGGTTTTGTTCCCCTGCTGTATATCTCTATTCTTGACAAAATTCAAAGAAGAGTCTGTAATGTTATTAATCCTGACCTGGCATCTCGGCTTCAGTCACTTTCTCACCGACTTGACATTGTGCTGTCATTTCTACAAATATTTTCATGGCAACTATCATGATGAGTTTTTTTTCCTTGTGTATGAATTTAAACGTTTTACTAGATTGGCAAGTAGGTCTCACCGTTTTACTGATGACCTAGCTAGATGCAACCGTCTCTTCTATTCTGGCAGTTTCTTTTCTCGTACTGCTTCCCAGTGGAACTCCGGATTTGTCGAATTCCTGCCACTCAAAAATTTGAATGCAACTTAAATGAAACAGATCGATCTCGGTGAAAGGCTTCGGTAATAAAAATTTCCATTTGCCACCCCACCCCCAACCCCACCCCACCCCACAACTTCACTGTTGCTTCGGATACTATGATAAATCCTACAAATAACGACACACACACACATATTATTATTATTATTTTCTTTGACTTTTGGCGTTTACACATTTCTTTCCGGGTCCCGCCCAGGGACCTAAGGTTAGAAATGGCAGCATGCCACTTTCCACTGACCAAAAAAAAAAAAAAAATTACATAGATAAAACCCTTCGTAAAGTGTGGGCTGTACTTGTCAGAACAATTTTTTGTATCTCCTTGAGGCATGGACTTCCACAGGAATCCCTTCAATTAGTCTACTGCAATCTTTTCCAACCAGTCCTAGGGCTCCAAATACAACAGGGATTGTTGATGTTCCCATTGGCCACATTTTTGAGATTTCTATTTCAAGGTCCTTGTACTTTGACAGTTTTTTTGAATATTTTCAAAGATACATTGCAGTCAGCAGGGGCTGCCATATCAATAAGGAGGCACTTTATTATGATTATTATTATTATTATTTTCTTTGATTTTTGGCGTTTACACATTTCTTTCCGGGTCCCGCCTAGGGACCTAAGGTTAGAAATGGCATCATGCCACTTTCCACTGACCAAAAAAAAAAAAAAAATTACATAAATAAAGCCAATCGTAAAGTGTGGGCTGTACTTGTCAGAACAATTTTTTGTATCTCTTTCAGGCATGGACTTCCAGGAATCCCTTCAATTAGTCTACTGCAATCTTTTCCAACCAGTCCTAGGGCTCCAACTACAACAAGGATTGTTGATGTTCCCATATGACACATATTATTATTATTATTATTATTAATATTATTATTATTATTTTCTTTGATTTCTGGCGTTTACACATTTCTTTCCGGGTCCCGCCCAGGGATCTAAGGTTAGAAATGGCGTCATGACACATTCCACTGACAAAAAGAAAAAAAAAATTAAAAAAAAAATTACATAGATAAAGCCCTTCGTAAAGTGTGGGCTGTACTTGTCAGAACAATTTTTTGTATCTCCTTGAGGCACGGACTTCCAGGAATCCCTTCAATTAGTCTACTGCAATCTTTTCCAATCAGTCCTAGGGCTCCAAATACAACAGGGATTGTTGATGTTCCCATATGCCACATTTTTGAGATTTCTATTTCAAAGTCCTTGTATTTTGACAGTTTTTTTTAATATCTTCAAAGATACATTGCAGTCAGCAGGGACTGCCATATCAATAAGGAGGCACTTTTTTTGTTTGTGGTCTTTAATAACAATATCTGGGCGGTTGGCTTTGATTGTTCTGTCAGTGTGTATTGTGTACTCCCATATTATTATTATTATTATTATTATTATTATTATTATTATTATTATTATTTTCTTTGATTTCTTCTGTATAAATATTCCCTCCGGTTTCCAACCAGAAACCTAAGGTCAAAAATGGCTTTATGACATTCTCCATTGATCATTTTTGTAATAAATAAATAAATAAAATACAATATTATTATTATTATTATTATTATTATTATTACTTCAAATAGTATTTTTAATAGATAACTGCGTTTGATATGACGTTCTGTATTTTAACAGAATTATTTTTTACAGAATTATTTTTTAATAATTATATATCCTATTTTTTTTAATAGATAACTGCTTTTGCGTTCTGGAAATACGAAATAATTATTTTTAACTCAATTATATCCTATTTCCGGTTTGCTTGAAAAATACGAAATAAATACGAACAATAACAAATTAGATTTTAAAGTTTACCGCAAACAAAAATGATTTCATCGATTTCTCTTCCCACATCAGTGAAAAAAATAAAATAAAATTAGGACTAAACATAGATTTTTACCTAAGAGCCTCAGAATAGGTAAAGCAGAATACCTAGGCGAAGACGAGAACGCCATTGAAAAGTCGTTTTGACTTCTTCAATGCATACGTTATTTCATGCATAACGCTTGACAACGTGCATACAAAGGCTAAAACTTCAAAAATGTCGGCACTACCACTGACAACAGAGTCACTTCCGACAACAACAATAAGAAAAAAAATAAATTCATAATCCTACCCCCAACAGAAATTTGAAAACAAACTAGCTATGGAGCCTGTCTATATTTCTGAGATGAGGTATTATGTATAGTATTTACATTAGTCGGACTATTGTCCTCATCTTTGTCGCCATATTTGTCACAACGTTTCGGACGTTGTACGCTCCGGCCTTCTTCAGGTGGTTGGAATTTCGAACTGAACCCTTTATTTCGATCACTGGGGTAGACTGTTCTAGTTCCACGTGCCATGTTTGATGGATGTCAGTTATCAGTTATCTCCTGCTAATTTTTCCTCTGAAAGTTCTCCACTGCCTTAACCAGGTATTGAACTCACCTTCTTTGGGTCTGTCACTGGATCTAACCAACGCCTTTATCCACTGTGCCATGTGTCCTTGAGTGATCGAAATAAAGGGTTCATTTCGAAATTCCAAGCACCTGAAGAAGGCCGGAGCGTACAACGACCGAAACGTTGTGACAAATACGTCGACAAAGATGAGGACAATAGTCCGACTAATGTAAATACTGTAAACTAGCTATGGCAAACAGTAAGACCTTCATCAACATCTCCAAGACAAACAGATATATAGTTAGAAAGAAATATCGATCCAATACCACAATAGATGCCAGGATTTATGACACAAAATGCCTGCAATGTAAGGAAAGCTACATTGATGAAACATTTAGAATTTTAAAAGCCCGTATCTCCGAACATAAGAGAGACGTACATTGCGATAACCCGTTAAACTCGCTCGTAACAAACAGAAACAAAACAGGCCATAACTTCAATTTTATAAATGCTAAATTTTCCTAACGAGAAAAAGAATATAATTAATTACGTAGGAAATACTTAGAAGGAATTCTGATAAATATTTTGTATTTATAAAAACACACATTATTATATCACCAACTTTTATAAAATCCATAGTCAAAGAATCTAGTATATATTTACCTGCTACTACAATCGGTCTAACTTAAATTCTTTCACCCTCAAATGAAATGTCCCCAAATCAAAATGCGGGAAACCAAGAGTTATGAATAAAAATGTCTACTAGAGGCACACACACAAACACACACTCATCATAAACACACAGAGACACAGGAATATAAATTATAAACCCGAATATGCAAGCTCAAGGACACATGGTTAGATCCAGTGAAAGAACCCAAAGAGTAAGAGTTAAGGCAGTGGAGAAGTTGGAAAGCGGAATTATTAACTTAAGTATTAAGATTTCATCAGGATATTAAAATAGGAAAGGCGAGGTATTTTCACGGGTTAAAACTAGTTATATTGTTTCAGAGTGTAGCACGCCAAGTAAAACTGGAGTATAATTGTGTACAGCGCACATGAATCCCAGCGCAATATGGTAACAAGTTTTGATAAAAACGGAACATAAACTTGCAGTTTAGGCTTAGTTAAAAAAAACAAAAATTAAAGTGGAGTAATACATCATTCAGGTCGTGTAAAAGAGTTCGTTTGAACTAACATACTTTATGATTGTATCTGTCTATATTTCTGAGATGCGGAATTATGTACACTATTTACATTATTCGGACTATTGTTCTCATATTTGTTGCCACAGTTATCAGGACGTTTCGGCTTTGTACGCTCCGGCCTTCTTCAGGTGGTTGAAATGTCGAACTGAACCCTTTATTTCGCTCCCTGGGGTAGACAGTTCTAGTTCCACGTGTCATGTCTAATAGATGTCAGTTATCAGTTATCTCCTCTTAATTCCCCTCTCCAAGTTATCTACCGCTTTAACCAGGTATTGAACTCAAAACAGTTTGGGTCCTTTCACTCGTGCCATGTGTCATGTGTCCTCAAGGACACATGACACAGTGGATAACGCCTTTATCCACTATGCCATGTGTCATGTGTACTTGAGTACACACGACCCAGTGGATAAAAGCTTTAGTTAGATCCAGTTACAAGGACCCAAGGAGTGTGAGTTCAATACCTGCTTAAGGCGGTGGAGAACTTGGAGAGAGGGATTATCAGGAGATAACTGATAACTGACATCCATTAAACATGGTACGAGGAAACCAGTGAGCGAAATAAAGGGTTCAGTTCGACATTCCAGTCACCAGAAGAAGGCCGGAGCGTACATCGGCCGAAACGTTGTAATAAATATAGCGACAAAGATGAGGACAATAGTCCGAATAATGTAAATAGTATACAAACTAGAATTATGATACACATACACACATGAAATATACACACGAACTTTGTTTGACAGGACAGATACAAGTAATATTATTTTAAACAGTGTAAAAAAAACAAGCAAGGATATAAATAACATAATTTTCTTTTGTCCGTCATATTTCATTATCTAGTGAAGCTTAAATAAATGCGAAACGTTTTCAATTTATAAACGTTTTCGATTTGATCCTTATCCTATCAATCTGTCGGATTCTAATTCATATTTGATCCCAATTCGTATATATATATATATATATATATATATATATATATATATATATATATATATATATATATATATAGTTAGAATCAGATCGTCAGGAAAAGCAAGCCTTACTTTCCCTGACGATCCGTTTAGGTGAAACCTAGGTAGGTTTGTCTGGCTCACTAGGTGTATCTAGGTCTGCTCTACGGTTGTATTGAGCGCTTTTGTTAGTTAGTTGTTTACTCGTATCGGGGTTTTTTCTTTGGGCTTCAGACCTGCATCTGTGCGATTTTTTTGTCGGCAGAAGTTCATGTTTGTAGCTCTTTCTTTTTTTTAAAACCTTTTTTTCCATCGAGATTGATTTGATTATTAGCAAATCAAAAATTCGAGGGTTTTTCGAAACGAGTCTAGTTATCTATCTATCTATATATATATGTATGTGTGTGTGTGTGTATGTGTGTCAACAATTTGTAGTTTTATGTTAGTCCTTTTTTCTCACTTTCCTTTACTGTATTGTCTAGCAGCTCCTTTCTGAGTCTGCTATCAACAGTGTGACATCTGCCTTTCTTGTTTTCTTAAGAGTGTCTCAGCCAGTAATAAATCCTGATAGGACACCTAGTTCTTTAAGGATCACCTCGGTGCAAATCTTGAACAGATCTGGTGAGAAGACGAAGCCTTGTCTTACGTTCCTTTCTATTTTCGTGTATTTCTTTATGTGGCGTGTACACTCAGTACATTGGCGATTATGGTCCTCCACAATTTCCTTTCCCCTTGTAACTCTTAATAAATTTTATCGTTCTGTTATTTCTCCTAAACTTGTTCCGCCACCCATTTAATCAAGTTCACTATGTTATGCGTTATTTCCTCCGTCTCTCTTACTTTCAATCTGTCCTGTGAGTACCAGGTTTTCCGAGCCCTCTCTCCTCATTACGTAATCTAGAAACCTCAACTGTCTTTTCCTGATTATAAGTAGGTGTGTCTTTTTTTCCATTTTCTCTAAAACTACATCGATGCTCACATGTTCGATCAATGGTATCCTCAGCATCCTTCTGTAGAACCACATTTCTCTCGCTTCATGTCTCTTCTTCATCTTTGAGGAGATTGTCCAGCACTCACAGCCTTACAGGAGGACCGATATCAGCTAACAGTTTAGTAATCTTTTCCTTGTTTCTAGCGATGTTTTTCTATTTCTCTATTACTCTGCTTAGCTTCTGGAAGGCATCTTTGGCTATACTACTACACCTTCGAATTTCACTGTCACACTTTCCGTCGCACTTGATTCATTTTGGTATCTCCAATTTGCAGCTCCCCCTTTGGGTTCATCCTTTTGCATTCTGCTTCCATACAGTTGATGTTTAATTCTTTCTTCTTGCTTTCTTTCACTAAATTCTGTAGTAGCTTTTCTAGTTTTCTTCCTGTGTCTGCTATCAACACAGTGTCATATGCATATCTTATGGTGTTAAGATTGTGGCCGCCAATAACGAATCCTGTTAGGACTTCCAGTTCCCTCAGAATCGCCTCGCTGAATAAGTCCGGTGAGAAGACACACACTTGTCTTATACCCCTTTCTGTTATTTTTATATCTGCTGAACACATTTTCTATCCATATGCAGGCTGTTTGCTGGCAGTATAGGTTAATTAAATCTTTTTTTTCTATTCTTAAGCTTGTTACTAGAATAAGTCCTGTATTCTAATATATTTCTCAAATATATTAATGTTGCAGAAGGCGGAAGCTGGGCCAGGATGGTCACTGATTGGTCAGAATACATCGTGGCTCTTTTATTCTGATAATGGTCGATTGTCTTTGTTTTGGATATAAGACCAGTTGATAGAGTGCTGAAGGAATTTTGAAGTATCTGTATGGTTTCCACACACATCTTTGTGATATAATGGAATCTGCATACACCTGAGTTCCCCCTCAATGGAATATGATTGGCTGGTGTCCGTCATAAATACAGACGGATGTGTAGGTACGACAGAGTTTAGGTCTATGACGACACATATTGGACTACGCCATTGGCTATTCTATTGGTCTACACCTATTACGTGCGAGTCGATTACTGCTACCGGGTACTACTTGGTTACAGTAGCCAAAACCACTTAGCTACTTGGATCAAATATATCCCTTTCCGGGACATATCACTTTGATAGACAGATTAAGGCCGCACGTGGCGAGATGCTAGACCAGAGAGTGGACACGCATTTCAGTGAAGTCCTTCCCGCTGTCACCTAGAATCGATGCTACCCCGTCTGCTTTTCTCGTATAATAAAACGATGGGGTCAGCATGGGCTGAAGTCAGCGACGGTACAGGACGAATTAATGTAGTTCCAGTTTGGCATTTATGAAAGAGAAACATGCCAATTGAAATTATTTCAGAGAACTTTTGCAAAGATTTTCTCGGCTTAAAATCCAAGAAGTAAGAAATCCTAAAAAAAATGTGTTTATAGTCCTTTTTCGGAGTGGCACAGGTACAAACAATTGTCTGTAGTATTCGTAATGTTTTCATAGTCTTTCAAATAGACCTTTGTGTTTTATCTCAAATGCTTCTACATCTTACTTATTATAAAACCCAGGTTGTGTGTGTGTGTGTGTCTGTTCATTTATATATTGGATCGGATTTCCTACATTTTTCAACCGATTTCAACAAAACTTCACAGGACTACGTAAAATTACCTTGCGGTGGTTCTGACAGTGCCAAAAATGGGAAAAACAATTGTTTTTGCACGAAATCAATTTGAAAAACATGATTAAGAGGCATCGCTTTCGCGGAATGAAAGGGTGACAATTCATATCGAGTTATACTTATTATAAAACCCAGGTTGTTTGTGTGTGTGTGTGTGTGTTCGTTTATATATGGGATCGGATTTCCTACATTTTTCAACCGATTTCAACAAAACTTCACTTTTTTTTGGCAGGAAGTGTTTCTTATTGTCTTGCACACTTTTTTGCTTTATTTTTACATTCAGAATGCTTTAAAAATTCCATTTACAAGAAAATTGTTTATAATAAAATTCTATTAAATCGATAGACTCATAACGATTGAAAACAATGTTTTTTTTTTGAGTTTGTGTTTGAAAAAAAAACGAAAAAGCAAAAAAAAAAAACTAATTAAGACATGCGTGTTCGTCAACCTTAAACAATAATCTTTGTCAATTTTATTTTTCAGTCTTTATGGTGGTCGTTACTTGATCTATCTCTTACTGTTACATCCTCGGGCAACGCCGGGCTCTACTGCTAGTAATCTATAAAACAGGTAATGTTGATAAAGACTGTCGCCTGTAGCTTGACTGTGTGTTCGAGATGTGGCATCAGTCGGGCTGGCGAATTGAGAACAATATTGGATTACCACGCCCTGATGATAAAATCTCACTGCGCTAAATTTTTTTTAATTATCACCCAACTGACGATATTTACAGGTGGTACGAGATTTGAAAGACTCTCGGTGACGTGTTCTTTCCGTTCCTGCAGAATGTGAGTAATCAACTGCAGACACTTGAACTTTTCACATTTCATTTCATTTCTTAACTTTTCTTTTGTAAAATGTCCTGTCAATATATTTGTTAATGATTCTTTGTTCAAATTCTATGTCTTATTTTTACCTTTACACGAGTCCATCAAAATTGTTAGCGGGTCAAATCCACCTGGAGATTATAACTGCTCATCAAAAGCGTTTATATCCGCAACAGTATATACGAAACGAAAGAAATAAACAAAGAATTGAAATGTTCGTGAAGGAAAACAAAACGAATGAATAAAAAAGAAAGAAATATGAAACAGCGATAAAACAGCAATGGCGGACAAAAAAAAAAGGAGGAAAAAAATAAAAAAATAATGAACGATTAATAAAGAAAGCTCATTTGAGAGAAAAAGAAAAAAGAAAGAAAGAACGAAAGGATAGAGCAGGAAAAAAAACACTTTTTATTCAGAAATCGTAAATGACTGAGGAAGCTAATAAAGAAAATTACATTTTTCAGAAAGAAACGAATGCTAGCAAATACAAATCAAGAGCAATTAAGAAAAAATATTCCTGATCTACTTAAATTTTTACGAAAAGTTATTTTAAGAAAAGAGTGGAT
>CAHIKZ030000131.1:1770000-1817500 GCA_903632075.3 Acanthosepion pharaonis | reverse complement strand
CTATGTATATATATATATATATATATATATATATATATATATATATATATGTGTGTGTGTTTGTGTGTATATAATTTTCATTTAAATTTTAAAATATTTCTCTACACTCTCTTTTCTCTCTCTATATATTTCCATCACACAAACACACACACCACATATATAAAGTGAAGTCTGAAGATCCAGAGAAAAATAAAATTCCCTGGTGAAATAAATTATTACAATGGAACTTTAAAGTGATCTGTTTTTCTTTAAATTAAACTATATATATATATATATATATATATATATATATATATATATATATATATATGTGTGTGTGTGTGTGTGTGTGTGTGTGTGTGTGTGTGTGTGTATGTATGCAACTTCCAATAGATCCGATGAACTTTATATCTTAACTAAATTTATATGTGGCACCTCCAATTTTTAGCTGGAAAATACAGCATACCATGAAGAAAAAGGCCACAAACCTAATAAAAACAAAGGCTTATGGTCAAAATGTTTATGCTATTATTAAGAGGAAAGACTGAATATTTTTCAATTACTTTTTAAATATTTTAATCCCTTCTAGCACGTGCAAAATTTTAGTTAAAAATGTTATTTTTTTTACGTCAGTGGTTGTCGTTAATTTAGGATAATATTTCTTGCGTTTTTTTGTCTGTGAGAAACACATTGATTTGGAAATGCTTTAAAAAAATGAAATGAATGTCGTATTTTAATGTAACTGTCAGGACTTATTCCCAAATGGATAAAATTATTTTTGCAATTTTTTTTTAGGAAATCTGGGTAAAAAAATATTTCTTTTACTTATGTTACTTCCAACTGACTTAATTTCATGAAATCTCGAGAAATTAAAATTCAGTTCCAAAATTTGTTTTTTTTTTTTTAGTTAAAAGCTGGACTGTTTGCAGAATGTAAATCAGCTTTTTTTTTTCTACGTACTGATCTTTTTTCTGGCAATTTGCTCGAAATCTTAAAATAAATATCCAATAAAACTTTAACATTATTTAATTCTGGAAGCTTTGAATTGCTTTTATAAATAAAATTTATTAAGGACACTATTGTCTTAAGAAAAAAAAGCAACATTTTTTTGAATGAATAATTAGGTTTTACAAGAATTGTTTTTATTTTTTTTCAAATTTTAATTACAATAATTTATAACATTATAAATCGTTGAAAAATCTGCATTACTTCAATCCACTTAGGTAATATTGGTATTAAATGAAAACTATTTTTATGAATGAAAATTGAAAAGCACAATAAAAATCGTTTACACATAATATTTTTAAAAATAATTAATTTTTTATGTGTACATAATGTTTGAAAGTATGGTCACCATACACAACATAATCAGAAAAAAAGAGCGATGAATATAGTAAATTGAAATTCAACATTCATAAAACTATATTATGGGGAACTTTTTTCTCAGTACATTACTGATTACTTGAAAATTATATAATAATTATGATAAAATAATATATATATATGTATATATATATAATAATTATATAAAAAAGCGTTCAACCATCTTTTTCTTAAGTTATGTTTTAAAAGATAAGGTCTCCGTAGAGCAATAATAAAAGTGTCAACACCACGTGTCAATCGATTTCGCTGTTATTTTTATCTTCAAGTAAATAATATGATTTTCAAATCAGATTAATTATACGTTAACCTAGCTAATATTTCTTCAAATGAAGATTCAGAAAAATATATTTTCTCTTTGGAAGATTTAGAATTAACTTTTGATTAAAAATATATCAAAAAATGGTTGAATTTAACGATTTTTGAAAGCGAGCAAAAAGTTGAGATTCTAATCAATAAGATTTCTATTCGAAATACACCAGAGTATTTTGCTTTCTGGAAATAGTAAATTTAATCTTTTAGCTTCCACATAAACCTAATTGAAGCTTCAAGAGTGATTTTTTCATTTTATAAACATCCATTTTAAGACTTAAGTATCGAAAATTCAGTGGAGGTACCAAATTTATATGTATAGAAGGTGCGATGGTTAAATTGTCGCCATATTATATTTTTATTTTTGCGCATGCGCGTTTTTTGTCTTTGATTTTGTCAGCTGCACAGTATAGCAGGGTCAGTCAGTCCCCGTCTGCGAGAAAGAAGTGTTCCATGTCGCAATTCACCCTGCCAGAGATTTAAAAACGGCATGCTGCACTGATTGACATTCGCGTCGGAAGCCTGCAATACGAACATCTAAGAGAGTTTGGGTGTCAATCTGAGGACAGAGCAGAGCATTCGAAAAGAGCTGGATGAGTCTAATTGGGATTACGAAGTTACAGTAGCTCGAAAAACTTACTCTGACTGAACTCACGAATTTGTTGGTGAGGGCTTCACGCTCAATACGGAGGCCTATATCGGTTTTTTTTTTTTAGGAGGTAGTGCTGCCCTGGCTCAAGAGAGGGCTGCTGGAAGAACCTATGTCTAGAAAAAGGATCCTGCACCATGTCACACAAGCACGAGAACACAGTCATGGCTGTTAGATAATTTCTGCGTCGGCATCACCCCTTATATCTGGCTACATAACTCTCCAGATGGTTACCACCTTGATTATTCTTTGTGCGGCGCAGTTGAACGAGAGACCAACAAAAATCCTTGTAACACCAAAAATGGAAGGAAGGCAAGGATTATGGTAGCATCCCCCAACTTAAAGAAGGAAACCACCCAGAAGAGTTATAGGAGAATCAAAAATCGTCTTGAAGTGATTTTACTTTTTAAATTAACTCTTAAGCATTTTTTAGTCATTTTTGTGTCATTTTGGTAAATATATATTTGTTAAAATGAGATGTCAGTGTTATTTTCATTTTTGTGTAATTTAGACAACAATTTATCCATCGCACGCCATATATATATATATATATATATATATATATATATATATATATATATATGTATGTATATGTTGTTATGAAATGGATGAAATTCGAGATAAAAAATTTATTTATTGTATATTTGTATGTCTTTGACCAAATGGAATCATGAGAAGAAAAGTCTGATGGAAGATATATATATATATATATATATATATATATATATATATATATATATATATATATATATATATATATATATATATATATATATATATATAGATAGATAGATAGATAGATAGATAGATAGATAGATAGATGTCGATATCAGAAGCCGATAGATGAAATTCGAGAGATAAAAACTACCAAAATAATACTGATAAGTTTCATGTTATTTATTGTATATTTATCTTTTGACCAAATGGAATCATGAAGGAAAGGCCGATGAATGTATATATATATATATATATATATATATATATATATATATAACTATACATATATATGTCGATATAAGAAGCCGATGGATGAAATTCGAGAGATAAAAACTACCAAAAATAATACTGATAAGTTTCATGTTATTTATTGTATATTTATCTTTTGACCAAATGGAATCATGAAGGAAAGGCCGATGAATGTATATATATATATATATATATATATATATATATATATATATATATATATATATATAATAACTATACATATATATGTCGATATAAAAGCCGATGGATGAAATTCGAGAGATAAAAACGACCAAAAAATAATATTGATAATAATGAAGTTCTTTTTGTTAAAAAACAGATTTTTCGGACAAGCCTGTATCCTTTCTCAACAACAAATAAAATGATGTCATATATATGCATATATATGTATATAAATATATATGTCTATGTATGTGTGTGTGTATGTGTGTGTGTGTATACGCAATCGTCAATCCTGACAATTGCGTTTAGCATGAAAAAGTCTGTCGCAGTGTCAACTTCAATGTTCACTCATATTAATCTTAAAATTATATTTCTTCATTTATATATATATATATATATATATATATATATATATATATATATAAAAGAAATATAGTTTTATGGTGTGCTATATTTATGGAATAAAGTGCTCAATATCAGTGATAGAACGTATGCAAATTTAAGAGTTAACATTGAAGCCAACACGCAAAAAGCAACAGACTGTTTCATGCTAGACGCAATCATCAGGCCAAATGTGTTGGCTTTCTCGTCTATTTATATATATGGCTCAGTGGCGCATTGTAGGTAGCCCGTTACAACAGTTATTTTGGCGGGGGTGGTTTGTTTTTTATTTATTTGGATTAATCATTTGTTTTTTTTAAGTGAAGTTGATAAAAAGCGGATTTTTCAGAAACATTTTATCCTTTTTTAGCATGAAATAAAATGAAGTTACATATATATATATATATATATATATATATATATATTCAGTGTGTCTGAAGATTTTAATTTTTAATATTTTTTATTGTTCAATATATATATATATATATATATATATATATATATATATATATACTGATGTCAAACTTCCAGCAACCACCCACTTGATCCAGCACAGCACTTGGTATAGGCCTCTATGTTGACTATGTAGGAAGACGAGTCGAGACATAACGTCGCCATGACTAGTGATAACACCAAACACTTGCGTATCACTATTACTCTGATCCAGCTTTTTCCGAGTCCTATGCACTGTCCTCAGATTGACACTCTGAAATGTTCGTATTGGAATTTCCGTCGCGAATGTGTAGCAGTACAGCATGCCATTTCCTAATTTCTGATGGAGGGAATTGCGTCATGATGCTCTTTTTCTCACAGACAGTGTGAGGAAATCAAAAACAAACAAAGCGCATGCGTGAAATTAAAAAAATATAGAATGGCGACAAAGTCGATATAATGGTCGATGCATGAAATTCAAGAGATAAAAACGACCAAAAATAAAACTGATAATAATATTAATAGATCTTTCTTGATAATAAACAGATTTTTCGGACAAAACTGTGTCCTTTCTCAACAACAAATATAATGATGTCATTATATATATATATATATATATATATATATATATATATATATATATATATATATATATATATATATATATATATATATATATATATATATATATATATATATATATATATTGCGTTACATATATGTCTTCAGTCCTTACTGCGTATATCGACTTTAATATTCACTTTTATATTAACATACCTCTATCTCTGATATTCAGCACTTTATCCCATAATTATAGGATACCTTATAACTATATTTCAGCGTTCATATATATATATATATATATATATATATATATATATATATATAGGAAGATAATCTGGACAACAGAATTTTATCGCATTGAAAGGAGTTTTACTATTATATCGAAAAGCGCTAAGATATCTGGAGAATATTTCAAGAGTATAGATTCTACAAAAATAGTACACCTATTTTAAATATCTCATTTCTTAAAAGAAATACTTCTTTTCTAAGCCAGCAAACATGATCATAATTTAAAATAAAATGAAACTAAACGAATAAATTAAAATAAACGAATGAATTAAAAACCTTCTAATATTTAAAATATGGAATACATTAATTTCTCAAATCAAAATGATATCAATAATAATTATCTTAAAAAATACTACAGCAATAATATAATTTACTCATTTTCGTTTAATAGACTTTAAATTGCAGTACATAGAATCCTTCATAATTTGCCTTGACTTTAAGTTAGGCATATATTAATGAGTGGTCTTAAATTTAAAAACTACGACGTTTTTTTTTTGTTTTTAAATATTTGTTGTAAAATAAATTCCTTATATATGTTTTGCTAAAGTCCATCTGTGGACGAAACGCGTCAGCTAAATTTTCCTTTTTTCTTTATTAATATGCGAGCGCGCATGCGCGCCTGTGTGTATTTGTGTGTGTGTGTGAAAGTTCCCTTACGCAAGAAGGTAGCAAGATAGAGAGTTGGTGGTTTTATTACCGAGGTAAGACGTTTACGCTTAAAGACATGTTAGATATCTCTCTCTCTCTCTCTCTCTCTCTATATATATATATATATATATATATATATATATATATATATATATATATATATATATATAGCCGTTCAGAAACATCAAAGCTTATCTCATGATATCGTAAAGAACGTGTCACCTCTATAAGCCAGAAATCAAAATCTGATTGGCAACTCTTGCAAAGCGTTATGATGTCGTTAAATCCGAAATCCGTCGACGCGTTGCGCTTGAATAAAACAGCCTCGCTCCTTGGCTTTTCTTTTTTCACTTCAGGAGTCCATTCCTGTCGCCAAAATCTACAACATTTCTAAATTCTTCAATATCATTATTCTTATTTTTTTTCCATTTTTTATTTTTTTTTTTTTACACGGTCAACACAAAGGGATATTAATTAACTTTTTCTCAACTTCGCCCGTGAAACGCAAAAAATGACGTTAAGTGCACAACGTCCCCCTTTTTAAAATGCGCGCCTTGTCTACATGTTGTCCTCCGTATAATGTTGTGACCCCCCCCACATATACCTCTCAGAAATACTTCCCAAATAATGGTAAGATGTTATCTAGATTAAGACACCTTTGCTACTAATGGCCTACCCACTGATATTACGTAGGAGGTATTTCTTTGAAGTATTTCTGCCGCACGCTGTACATAGAATTCCAGCATCTCTGAAGCTGAAAGCATTAGACGTTAATTTGAAGGAGGAATTTTACTAGATGAGAATGCTGCTCTTATAAGTAAATATAAGTTTAATCCTCTGCATTCTGTTGAGGTTTCCTCTAGACTCGATGAATTACTTAATTATAATTACCTCACATCCTCCTAATTTCTATCATTTGTATATCATTGCTTGAACCGGCTTCTAATGCTCTGGATGGAGCGGCTTGGTGATAGTAGTCGTGGCTCGTAGTGGGGTGGGCATACTTCTATAGGTAAGAGAAACTCGGAAAGTGATAGAAATTAGGAGGATTTAAGATAATTAAATAATACATCGAGTCTAGAAGAAATCTGAACAGAATGCAGAAAGCACTAGACAGCCGTTTCATCCTATTTGGGACTCATCAGCAATACGCATCTACTACCGAGAATTGAACCTGGACCGTTACGATACGACTCAAGCGTCATACCACTAGACGAACGAGCCTCGTTGATGAAAAAAAAAAACTGACGAGACTCGATATAGCGTCGCTGCTCACTAAATTGGTGATACTCATCCAAGTATACGTAACCCAACAGATTGTGCCCCAAGAGCCACGCCTTCTTTCCCCAAGACGCTCCTTACGGAATATTAGAAGCTGGATCAGGCAAGGAGATACAAGTGAGAGAAATGTGAGGTGGGGGGTTGAATAATTAGTTATAGTAATTTCTCGACTCTAGAGGAATCCCCAAGAGAATGCAGAAAGCACTAGACGGCCGTTTCGTCCTATATTTGGGACTCATCGGCAGTGCGCATCCACTACCGAGAATTGAAACCCGAAGTTAGGTTATCAGGCAAACCAACTGTACCAACGGGCCTCGGCGACGAAGAGGTAGAGAATCAGACTCAATATAGCGCCGCTCGATCACATATTCCGTGGTGGAACTCACCCATAGGACTGTGCCCCCCACGAGCCACGACTACTATCACCAAGCCGCTCCATCATAAGCATTAGAAGCCGGTTCAAGCAAGGATATTTAAGTGATGAGTCCCATATATACTGTAAAATATTGCTTTTGCGGCCCGCGGCTAATTCTCTGCGATTGATAATGGTGAGTCTATAAGTCTAGCTTAGAGGTGGCGCAAGGCCAAATGTAAAATAAAATCAGTAATCTATGTCAGTAATAGAGCGTATGTAAATATAACGGTGTGGCTATTCCAGCAAGCATCACTGAGCTGGCTTTTTGCAGCTAGAGGTATTACCAGCTGCTAAGAGAGTCGGTTTCTTAAAAATCTGAAAATCGACCAATAATTAATTTAAGATAGAGGGTTTCTTTCTACTCATGCTGTATAATATATATATATATATATATATATATATATATAAATTAAGTAATTCATCGAGTTTAGAAGAAACCTCAACAGAATGCAGAAAGCACTGGACGGCCGTTTCGTCCTATGTTTGGGACTCATCAGCAGTGCGCGCCCACTACCGAGAATTGAAACCCGAATAGTTACGATATCAGGCAAACGTCATACCAACTGTACCAACGGGCCTCGGCGACGAAGGGGTAGCCAATTAGACTCGATATAGCGTCGCTTGTTCACATATTCCGTGGTGGAACTCATCTGAGTTTCTCTTTTACCCTTAGTACTCATAAGTAAATGTGAGTTCAATCCCCAGCTAATGGCTTGTTGTTTATCAATGAAGGTATTGGCTTACGGCATTATCTCGTTGAAAAAAAAAAAGGTTCCCGTACGATCACTGAAGATAATCCTATTCAAGTCTGATGAATAACTAGATAGATGACCGCTTTGGGAATACAAGGTGCTGAGAGAATGGATGTGCGGGTGGTGTAATAATAATAGCTCGGAATTGTTAATCAGAGAGCCGAGTACTAATTCCAGTTGGGTGGATTATATTCACTTACGCGCAAATACCCTTGTGGAAAGGTATGCCTTCACCTATACTCCTCACTAAGTTATGGCTTTATTATTACGACTAAAATCACTAAATCATAATTATCTTAAAAAAAATTAAATATGTTCTGGCTTTAAATACCCTGCAAAGGGTTGCTAAGCCGTAAAAAACGAATAAATCGATTATACAATGAAGACAGGGTCGACCAGAAATCTGGCATAGAAATTCAAAGATACTTGGTCATAGCGAAATATGCCTTCCAAAAACCAAGTAGAATATTACGACATATTAAAATTTCGCTTCTTAGTTTTGCACCGATGTAAATTAAATTTGAAAATAACACAAGGGTGAGAAATGAGTCGAGTTCCTATTCCAGTTGGGTGCGTTATATTCAATTACGCGCAAAGGGTTGATAAGCCGTAAAAAACGAATAGGGTGAGAAATGAAAAGGCAGATTCTCTTTTACTTTTTACTTTAGTTCACTTAATAGAAGATACAAGAGTCACTCAAGATAGCGGAGGTCACTGAGTGCGATTGTCGGAAGGAAGGAAGGAAGGAAGGAAGGAAGGAAGGAAGGAAGGAAGGAAGGAAGGAAGTGAGTCATAAATATAATTTGACCAGGAATATTAACGGGTTATCATTGTAGTGGTCAGGGAAGCATCCTCTCGGGAGTCTGTTTACCAAAGTAACAGGCCTGCCGGAGAAGCAGTCTGAGTGGAACTTTCACCTAATCAAGGGAACTCTATTGGAATAGGGATGATTTTTTCAATGTTAATATGACCGGGCATCTGCGACCGAATATCCACCATAGTAATCGCGATAGAGTAGTGAGAGGCTGACAGCTGGGTGGAGAAAATTCCATCCCGGATAAAACTGCGTAATCGGCATTGGAATCTGAGAAGGTTTGACTGTGAAGACTGATCAATAGCAGTCCATATATGGCAGCAATACCCCATTCTTCATCTGATCTGACGCGTGTCAAGAGAGAGCTCAGCAGCAGACATCAGGTATTTCCAGGAGAGATAAAAAGAAAGCAACTATTATTTCAGGATCTTTAGCGTTAAGGCGAATATACTCTTCCATCTGAAATCTGGAGTAAGCATTAGATTCAGTAGGCGTTCGTGGCCAAAGGCCTATTTGAGGGCATGAGGATTTGTTAGGTTTGGGGCGAATCTGGCGTCTGCTCGAGGTGATTAATCGGTGCTAGCTTTAGTTTGGAGGTATTGAATGACTGAAGTCAGTCTTTTCCCCCGTTGAACTGGGAATGTTTAACTGGGAATAGGGATCAAATGTACAGACGATACATATGTTTTTGGGATCATTCATACACCGTGGTATCATCTGCATATATATATATATATATATATATATATATATACTCGGGATCCGATAATACTCTTAAGCAGAATGTTAATATGAAGCACAAACTGGGTTGGACTAAAATGAACGCCTTGTGAGTCGGCAAAACAGACCAAATGTTCCTCAGAGCATTGCCTATTAAAACGGCCTTCATGGACTCACTCAGATATCTCATTACTGGTGAATTTGTGTAGCAATCTCCGATGCCACACGTTGTTCGCGATATCGATCACTCTAGAGATGTGTTTTATCATCACGTGCTTCCCTAGGGCTGATAATAGTTAAGATATCAGCTTGGAACTAGAGCACCGAAAACTATACTGTTTGTCGCTCAGCAGGTTTCCGTTGAAGTGTTTTTGCGACGTACGGTGGCCGTTAATAATTAAGTAGATCTCAAGACTTCAATGTTAAAATAAAACAGTAATTAATTACAAACACAAATAAATACTTAATAAGAATAAAGAAATAAATGTCGAACAAAATAATTAACCATTTCAGTGAATATATATTAGAAGCGCGGCTCGGCTTAACGTCCGGCAAATCCTAAATCAAAACCCAAATTACTGAGGTACAATAATTCACACTAATTCGACTAGAAATTTCCACTTAGGAATCACTCAATTAGACACCGCTATTTATACACCTGACTGAAAACATATAATCCAGAGTGTCATGCTTTTACCTTCGTGTCGATAGTAGCATTTCCACAGAGAGACCTCTAACCAACAGCAACAACATTCATTGGAAGTGTAAGCCCCGTTCCTTAGTTTATTTCTTGTCTACTTGAAAACGGACACAGGCGTGTCCGAAAGTTTCGACTTTAAAATCTTCTCTTTGTGGTTCAATTAAATCAAAAAGTTAATATATAATAAATATCATCAATCTTATTGCCAATATGGATATCATGTTGTTGGATTTTTATTCCCCAAATTTCATTATTAACCGGCCTATTAAATATACATAATATAAGAAACATCTTTCGTTTTAATCTCACACACACACACACACACACACACACACACACACACACATATATATATATATATATATATATATATATATATATATATATATATATGATAGCTGGCCATTCGTATTCGAGGACACGCGTCTACTAGGGCGGCTAGACAATACTTACTGCAGACGCCTGCTCAGCGGTTTATATTGTAACTATGCTTGCAGTTAACACCGTTACTGGGAATGAGCGTGTTATCTAGCTTGGTCAAAAAGTGCAAAAGGTGTGACTTCATGCAAGCACAGCTACTGATGGCTCCTACGGGTTCCATCTACCCAATTCACTCACAAGGCTTCCGTCTACCCAATTTTACACACAAGGCTTCGGTCAAACCGTGTTCAACTTTCCAAACCTGCCGCATGCTGGGATCGAACCCCTCCAGTCTGATAGCACCAGGGCGTCTCCTTTCTGACAAATCGATCATGGTGAGAAAGAAATAACGATTATATTTTGACAATCTTATTTTTAGGCTTTTACAGACGAACAGACATTTGAAAAAGAAGAAAAACGAAAAGAGAAGACAAATCAAAATAAGTTTATTATAAAATTTGACATATATTAACAAGAACTTATTCCAAGCGTTCAGGAAATCAGTGTGAACAAAAAAAAGAAGACAGGTGAGTTGACGGAACGAGTCATTTCCGAAAGTGATTTAAAATTATTTTTTTTTTATATATTTTCCGAATAATAGTCACACACACACACACACACACACACACACACACACACACACAGACACAGACACAGACACATATCTATCTATCTATCTATCTATACAGATATATGTATATGTGTATATATATATCTATATTTATGTATATATATATATATATATATATATACACACATATATATGTGTGTGTCTGTGTGTCTGTGTGTGTGGTGTGTGAGTGTATAACAATGTTTTTCATTAAATAATAACAATTAAGACTCGAAATTAAATCGCTGACTTTACCCTGAAGGCACAAACAAAAAGTGAAAAGCTTATTCGTGCAGAAATATAAATTGAAAAAAATAATGAGAAATATCCTTGGATGACTAATTTGATAACTGAAAAGATATATCCAGATATACACACTCATACAGACACACACACGCACACACACACACACACACACACATATATATATATATATATATATAAACATTTTCCATTTACTTTTACAATTTCCTCAATATATATATATATATATATATATATATATATATATATATATATATATATATATTTATCGGCCTGAATGTTCGTAGAAACTATGCGTTATCTGGCATATAGCTACAGAGAGGCGTCTGGTTAGGAAAATTACGAATTACACAATCGTCGACGATATTTCTCGATCGATCATTTCTTCTCACGAAACGTATATTAACGTAAACAATGACAACATAATATGAAATGGATTACGTCCGATTTTTTACTATATTTTTGTTTATACGTAATTTTTATAGATACCTTTTACTTTAAATGTAATTAATACGGTTTAATTCAAAACATACCATTTACTGAAATATATATATATATATATATAAAATATATATATATTTGAAAATAATAAAGATAAGCAACATAAATAAATTAAAATACCAGAATTTTCTTTACACTTCCGTATTTCGTTTTCTGATGAATCGAAACATACAGACTGTTAAACGTTTCGTCTAGGTTCAAAAGTTCTTTATTCTATCATATATATATATATATATATATATATATATATATATATATATATATAAAATGTTTCAAATATTAGCTCTGGATTTACATTGAGCTCTCAGGATTTCATCCTCCTTGGGATTACCCATACGGATTACCAAGTTCTTCAAAACTTAAAAATATATATATAATCGACTTTCCCGTCGCGTTCGACGTATGAGGGTCAGGCCGATAAGTCCCCAGGAAACCGACGTCCCGACACCGGCACATGAGATTTGTTTATAGTGGTGAAGGCCTTGTGCAGGACCAGCCACATTTTTTGGAGGGACGAATACAGAAACCTGGTGCACCGACTGCATGCCACAAGGTTCCCAAACGACCCTCCGCAGGTTTTGAATTCAGAGTTGTCCTTCTCCTAGACCAGTTGCCATCCAAGGCTATAGAACCCAGTCTGTCCTGCTATTTTACCCATAGCTGGAGGGAAATGAAGAGAATACATACCTTTCCCAAGGGTATTAGCACGTAAGTGAATGCAGTGGATTCGACTGGAATTCGAACTCGGCTCTGCGATTCCTCAATCCAAGCCGCTCCACCGTGCCTCCACACACACACACACACACACACACACATATATATATATATATATATATATATATATATATATATATATATATATATATATATATATATATGTGTGTGTGTGTGTGTGTTTGTGTGTAGATATATATATATATTTTTATTTTAATTTTTTTTCTAAGCGTTTCACCCCAAGCAAGGCGGGAAGCCACTAGGACGCAAGGGGTTACAGAAATTTTGGAGCAAGATCAGATAGGAGTGATAGAAGAAAGGATGAGGAGAAGAGTAGTGGATAGATCAAGGCAACTGGAGATACAGAGGCCAGTGAGAGAGAGGCAGAGAGAGAGAGAGAGAGAGAGAGAGAGAGAGAAAGTACCGGAAACCCCTTCCTAAACAAGAAACAAGGCGTAAGCCTCTACTCATGTCCAAGAGAAGGAGGATGAGTGTGGTCCGGGCGGTAGGAAAGCCTACCTACTCCTATTACATATAATACATACAACAACAAAAACAGAGGTAACAATAAGAGGGGGAGGTAATTTGCAAATAGTCCAGGCTGACACTGCATTTACCCTTTCGCAACATTAAGTTTTAAGTTTTAACTTAGTAAAAGTCCCATTGTCTATTCTAAAAAGAAATCGAAGAAAATAGGGTTATCCGGATTTATTGCCATGTCATAATAATCACTGTGTTATATATATATATATATATATATATATATATATATATATATATATATATAACACAGTGATGTCAAAGTATGAAGCGAAAAGTGCTGACGTTTAGTGGAATACTGAGAGAAAAGAAATTTAAGGCATGCAGTCTTTTCAGTAAAGTGCTTGATTTCAAAGATACAAAGATAGGACATTACTAGAATTAATATAAGTAAATATTTGTCCCTAGGTGATTGATGTTACCCGACTCCAGAGTTTCGTAGACGAACCTCACCGTCCACTCTTCAGGGGTTATCAGCGATTGCCATCCCATAAATCACAGGGAAGAGGTTGAACACAAAGTATAGTTTCTTCGAGTTCGAACATCCCATACATCAAACTGAAGATTTTGACCACTGCGTAGATTCCATGTGTTCGAACATCCCTTATAGCACGATAAATAAATATATAAATGGTTCTTGGACAGTTGCATAATGGACATTTGCGTCCCGGACAATTGCGTACCAGAAAATTGCGTCCATGAACATTTGGCGACCTATACAACGCTGGATAATTGCATACATCTGATATTTTTTTTATTTATAAATTTTGAGAGTTGAATACAACAAACATGAAGATACTAGTCAGAATAATTCATAGAATAATGACAATACTTCATCTGAGAACTTTAGACAACACTAGGAAGGCTGAAGAGTTGAATACAACAAAGATGAGGATACTAGTCTGAATAATTCATGGAATAATGACAATACTTCATCTGAGAACTTTAGACAACACTAGGAAGGCTGGAGAGTTGAATTAAACAAAGATGAGGATACTAGTCTGAATAATTCATGGAATAATGACAATACTTCATCTGAGAACTTTAGACAACACTAGGAAGGCTGGAGAGTTGAATTAAACAAAGATGAGGATACTAGTCTGAATAATTCATGGAATAATGACAATACTTCATCTGAGAACTTTAGACAACACTAGGAAGGCTGGAGAGTTGAATTAAACAAAGATGAGGATACTAGTCTGAATAATTCATGGAATAATGACAATACTTCATCTGAGAACTTGAGACAACACTAGGAAGGCTGGAGAGTTGAATACAACAAAGATGAGGATACTAGTCTGAATAATTCATGGAATAATGACAATACTTCATCTGAGAACTTTAGACAACACTAGGAAGGCTGGAGAGTTGAATTAAACAAAGATGAGGATACTAGTCTGAATAATTCATGGAATAATGACAATACTTCATCTGAGAACTTTAGACAACACTAGGAAGGCTGGAGAGTTGAATTAAACAAAGATGAGGATACTAGTCTGAATAATTCATGGAATAATGACAATACTTCATCTGAGAACTTTAGACAACACTAGGAAGGCTGGAGAGTTGAATTAAACAAAGATGAGGATACTAGTCTGAATAATTCATGGAATAATGACAATACTTCATCTGAGAACTTGAGACAACACTAGGAAGGCTGGAGAGTTGAATACAACAAAGATGAGGATACTAGTCTGAATAATTCATGGAATAATGACAATACTTCATCTGAGAACTTTAGACAACACTAGGAAGGCTGGAGAGTTGAATACAACAAAGATGAGGATACTAGTCTGAATAATTCATGGAATAATGACAATACTTCATCTGAGAACTTTAGACAACACTAGGAAGGCTGGAGAGTTGAATACAACAAAGATGAGGATACTAGTCTGAATAATTCATGGAATAATGACAATACTTCATCTAAGAACTTTAGACAACACTAGGAAGGCTGGAGAGTTGAATACAACAAAGATGAGGATACTAGTCTGAATAATTCATGGAATAATGACAATACTTCATCTGAGAACTTTAGACAACACTAGGAAGGCTGGAGAGTTGAATACAACAAAGATGAGGATACTAGTCTGAATAATTCATGGAATAATGACAATACTTCATCTAAGAACTTTAGACAACACTAGGAAGGCTGGAGAGTTGAATACAACAAAGATGAGGATACTAGTCTGAATAATTCATGGAATAATGACAATACTTCATCTGAGAACTTTAGACACCACTAGGAAGGCTGAAGAGTTGAATACAACAAAGATGAGGATACTAGTCTGAATAATTTATGGAATAATGACAATACTTCATCTAAGAACTTTAGACAACACTAGGAAGGCTGGAGAGTTGAATACAACAAAGATGAGGATACTAGTCTGAATAATTCATGGAATAATGACAATACTTCATCTAAGAACTTTAGACAACACTAGGAAGGCTGGAGAGTTGAATACAACAAAGATGAGGATACTAGTCTGAATAATTCATGGAATAATGACAATACTTCATCTGAGAACTTTAGACAACACTAGGAAGGCTGGAGAGTTGAATACAACAAAAGATGAGGATACTAGTCTGAATAATTCATGGAATAATGACAATACTTCATCTAAGAACTTTAGACAACACTAGGAAGGCTGGAGAGTTGAATACAACAAAGATGAGGATACTAGTCTGAATAATTCATGGAATAATGACAATACTTCATCTAAGAACTTTAGACAACACTAGGAAGGCTGGAGAGTTGAATACAACAAAGATGAGGATACTAGTCTGAATAATTCATGGAATAATGACAATACTTCATCTGAGAACTTTAGACAACACTAGGAAGGCTGGAGAGTTGAATACAACAAAGATGAGGATACTAGTCTGAATAATTCATGGAATAATGACAATACTTCATCTAAGAACTTTAGACAACACTAGGAAGGCTGGAGAGTTGAATACAACAAAGATGAGGATACTAGTCTGAATAATTCATGGAATAATGACAATACTTCATCTGAGAACTTTAGACAACACTAGGAAGGCTGAAGAGTTGAATACAACAAAGATGAGGATACTAGTCTGAATAATTCATGGAATAATGACAATACTTCATCCCGAGAACTTTAGACAACACTAGGAAGGCTGAAGAGTTGAATACAACAAAGATGAGGATACTAGTCTGAATAATTCATGGAATAATGACAATACTTCATCTGAGAACTTTAGACAACACTAGGAAGGCTGAAGAGTTGAATACAACAAAGATGAGGATACTAGTCTGAATAATTCATGGAATAATGACAATACTTCATCTCAGAACTTTATGTCGCCTTTTTAAAGTTAGAAATTCCAGAAATAGTCAATGAAGGATCACAATAAAATTACATTGCCTGATGAAAAGTATACAATTTAGAGAAATGATTTAAAGTCGCTCCTCGTATTTAAATCAAGTGTGTTAACTCCTGCTGACATATCGCGATCAAAACAATGGACATGAACCTCATTCAGCTAATAGTATACCTGAACTACTTACAGTATTGTTATTCTTGACATTGATGCAGAATTAATTTAATTTTTGTAACATTTTAATTAAACTATTTAATTTCGGTTTTGCATATTTCATTGCTTTTGGATATACCGTTTTGAAGATCTTTTCAATATGGCGTCTCCTAATTTATCACTGTTCATGTCAGTTAACTTTTGTCATTAGTGAAGTGCTTTAACGTATGTCGCAAAGTGTGACTCAGAAATTCGAAGGTTAGTGCCTTTTAAAATCTAAGGTATGTATTAAATTTCTGTAAAATTTCGCCGGAAACAAAGTAAAGGGTATTTTGTGTTAAGTAATATTTCTCCTTTATAGCAGTGAATACGGAACCATCTCCTCAGAGACTTGAGGCACCAGAAATATTGTGCTATTCAAGAATGCTGAGAATCCCATAGACTAAACATGTGAGCAACGACAAAGATTTAGAGAAAATGGAATCAAAGAGGACGCATTATTAATATCAGAAAGAGAAATTCGAAATTTTTAGAGAACATAATGGGAAAAGATGCTTGGGAAGTTTGACACTGACAAGACAAGAGGTTGGGAAAGCAGGAAATAAAATACCTAAGGAAATTATTTAAATTCTTGGTAGAACTGTTGTCATGGGTCCGTATCTATAACTACAGAATGAACTCTTCCTAACACTATATATACTACGTCTCTCAAGAGAGAGGGTCGAATCAAGCCGAGCTTCTCGGCTTGACGGTCGAACTCTCTGCTTTTGAGCAGAAAGGAACCCGGACGAGGTTCCGCCGAAGGGCAGAATCTCGTTCGGGGAGAAATGACCATCCTGATCTCGTTTATACGGGTTATACGGGCATTTTTTGGCTGAGCCTATGGGCTTGGGAAACCCACGATAAACTCGGCCTTGTGTCCACATGCAACCCTCGTCGGGGGGTGGCTAGATACCGAATCAAGCCGAGCTTCTCGGCTAGACGGTCGAACTCTCTGCCTCTGAGCAGAGAGGAATCCGGACGAGGCTCCGCTGAAGTGCAGAGTCTCGTTCGGGGAGGTTGACCAACCCGATCCCGTTTATACGGGTTCTACGGGCATTGTCTGGCCGAGCCTACGGGCTAGGGAAATCCACGTTAAACTCGGCCTTGTGCCACATGCAACCCTCGTGGTGGGGTGGTGGCTAGATACCGAATCGAGTCGAGCCGATAGTCGTTCACTCCAAACCAGACTGACAGTCATACTAACACCTTCCACATCTTGTATTATTATTTCGTGTAATATACCTTCGTTATTTCTACTCTTGTGTTCGTGTTGTTCTTCCTTGGTCCTAACCTGGACCATAACAAATGTGATTAGGAGAGACAACGAAATGTCTACATTTACTAAGACGTCCAATGGACAGGAAATTGTGGAGTGCCATGAAATTCTACACCCTGACCAGACACAGTACACACAAAAAGGATGAGTTTATATAAATGGTTAGCAGAAAAGGGATAAAGAAAGATATCGAAAAAGTACAATTTACTACGACCTACAAAGGGCAGAAAATCGTGGAGAGCCATAATCGTCAACACCCTGAACGGACACGGTACATAAAAAAAAAGAATGAGCTTGTGTAAATGCTTGGTAAAACAGGGATTAGGTGTGATAGCAAAAACTAAGCCTAACAAAAAATAGGAAGTTGTAGAGGACCATGATCGCAACCGCCGTGAAGGAGAACGGTTCACAGAAGAAGAAGAAGGTGAAGGAGCTTGTGTAAATGGCTGACAGAACAAGCAGTCGAAGATATAGCAGAAATCTGAATTTCTAACAGGTAAATAGGGCAGGAAATCGTGGAGAGCCATGATCGTCCACACTCTGAACGGACACGGTACATAGAAGAAGAAGATTGAGCCTGTGTTAATGGCTTGGAAGAACAGTGATTAAGAAAGAGAGCGTAAAGACTAAAGATACTAAGAGCTACAAAGAGCAGGAAACTGTGGTGAGCCACATCCTGAAGGATCACGCCGCATAGAAGAAGCTTGTGTAAATGCTTGGTAGAACAGGGATTAGGAGTGATAGCGAAAAACTAAGCCTAACAAAAAAAATAGGAAGTTGTAGAGGACCATGATCGCATCCTCCGTGAAGGAGAACGATTCACAGAAGAAGGAGCTTGTGTAAATGGCTGACAGAACCAACAATGAGGTTCGATCCTGACACTCTGGACTTATATTTTCCGCTAGGTGTGTAAATATCGGTGTCAGGCTACTGACTGCAGTGATTATTGAGTAACTACTAAGTGGAACTATCCAGTCGAATTAGTGTGAATTACTGTGCGTCGAGGATTTGGGTTTTGATTTAGGATTTACCGGATGTTAATCAGAGCCGCGCTTTTAACAAAGTATTCACTGAATAGTTGATTTATTTAGTAATTTCTGTATCATTTGTCGGGGATTTACAAATGCTCGTTAAAAGAGAATTGAAAAGCTCATTGAAAATCTTTATTCCTATTTTACATTTTCAAACATGATTTTTTTTAGCGCTTGTGAATTAACTATCTCTTCTATATGAAGAGAATGAGACAGCATAGCATTTCAGCATTCATTTCTTTGTATCTGTCATATAGGAAGAAAATGAGCTACAGGAAATCGTGGAGTACCATGATCGTCTACACTCTGAACAGACACGGTACCCAGATGATGAAGAATGTGTTAAGGGTTGGAAGAACGGGTATTCGGAAAGAGAGCTTAAGGCTAAATTATTAAGGCCTACAAAAGGGAAGGAAATTGTGGAGAGCCATATGCTGAAGGAACACGTCATATAGAATAATTCGATAAGATTTGATTTACTTAGTCATTTCGCTAACATTTTCCGGAGATTTTCAAATATTCGTTTAAATTCAGAGAATTGAAAAGCTAATTTGATGTCTTTCTTCTTTCTATTTTAAATTCTCAAACCTGATGCTTTTAATATGCATCGCAGGTGTCTTTGAGTTGAATTGTTAATGTTAAAAAATCTTTCCAACAATTCTCACTTTTACTGTTGAAATGTTTGCGATCGGATATTGCAAATATTGAACAAATACTGGATCAGTTGCCATGACATGCGTGATGCACTCATAGGCGATCATGCATCTTTCGATCGAGGTTGATTTTTTTCCCGGAGTAGGTTGCCATTTCTTTCTGCGGTAGACTAGTTGCCATCCAAGGCCCGGCCTGTCCTGCTATTCACCCATAGCTGGCGGAAGAAGAAGAGGATTCATACCTTTTCCAAGGCTATTAGAACGTAAGTGAATTTCAGTCAGTTAGGAGCCATGCGTGATACACACTTAGGTGATCATGTATATTTCGATACATGACTGACGAGGCAGATTTTCCTGCAGTAGGTTGCCATTTCTTTCTGCGGTTGATCAGTTGCCATCCAAGGCTCTAGAACCTGGTCTGTCCTGCTATTTACCCATAGCTGGTGAAAGAAAAAGAGGATTCATACCTTTCCAAAGGGTATTAGCATGTAAGTAAATTTCAGTTATATGCCATGCGTGACACAAGCTTAGGCGATCATGCATCTTTCGATACATGACTGACGAGGCAGATTTTCCCGCAGTAGGTTGCCATTTCTTTCAGTTTACCAGTTGCCATCCGAGGCTATAGAACTCGGTGGGTCCTACTATTTAACCATAGCTGGGGTGGGAGAAGAAGAGGATTCATACCTTTCCCCAAAGCTATTAGCACGTAAGTGAATTTCAGTCAGTTATGTGCCATGTGTGATACACGCTTAGGCGATCATGTTTCTTTCGATACATGACTGATGAGGTAGATTTTTTCCCGCAGTAGGTTGCCATTTCTTTCAGTTGACCAGTTGCCATCCAAGGCTCTAGAACCCGTTCTGTCCTGCAATTTACTCATAGTTGGGGGAAGAAGAAGATGATTCATACCTTTCGCCAGGGTAAAGTGAATGTAATGGATTTGACTGGAATTCGAACTCGGATCTCCGATTCCTCAACCCGACCCGCTAGCCATTATTCCACTGTACTAAATATTGGATAGATAATGAGAATCTTTGTAAAATTCGCATCTCGGTTATTGTTTGTCCTTGAGAGTTTGGGATACGCAAATGGAAATATAAAATCTCCTCTTTATTGTGTATTTTTTAGCGTTTCTGGATTGTCTGCCATCTGAAAAGAATGTGATCGCATAGAATTTCAGCATTCATTTCTTTGCATCTGCCATATAGGAAGTAAATGAGTAATTGCCAACAGGTGTGTAAATATCGGTGTCAGGCTACTGACTGCAGTGATTATTGAATGACTGTTGAGTGGAACTATCCAGTCGAATTAGTGTGAATTATTGTGCGTCGAGGATTTCGGTTTTATTTTAGGATTTACCGGACGTTAAACCGAGTCGCGCTACTAACAAGGTATTCACTGAAATGGTTAATTATCTTTAGTTGATTTTTACTAATTTCTTCTTGTTACTTATTTATTTGCGATTGTAATTAAATAAAGTTTTATTTTAATATTGAAGACTTGAGATATATTTAATTATTAACGGCCACCGTACATCACAAAAGTATCTAAATGAATTTTCTTCTTCTTTTTTTACCTCAAGCAAGGCGGGAGTGCCATTAGCACGCAAAGGGCTACAGAAAGTGGGAGCAAGAGTAAAGAGACGTGAAAGACTAAAGGATGAAGAGAAGGATAGTAGATAGATCAAGGCATCTGGAGATGTCGATTGACATTGCATTTGAATAGTTGGAGATTATAGCTATCAGAAGTAAGTAAGTAAGAGGAAGGGATTTCCTCAGACGAGAAGTGCGAGACATGAACCCATTGGAGTAGAAGGGACGGCTACATTTAACCTTTTCGACAGTGAAAGGGTGGGGCTGAGATGCCGACCTAGTAGCACGCTTAAATTCATGCAGTTTGCGAACTAGCGAAAATAGCTCGTCGGAGCAGTTACCGTGAAAGTAAAATATGTAACGAATATTTCAACTAGCCTCATCATTATTATCTTTTGGGTTTGTGAAGACGAGTTATTGTAATATTACATTTATATGATGGAAGGCATCTTTCGTTATTCCAATGTGCTGATGTAAGGCATTTTTTGTTATTCCAATGTGCTGATGTAAGGCATCTTTTGTTATTTCAATGTACTGATGGAAGGCATCTTTCGTTATTCCAATGTGCTGATGTAAGGCATTTTTTGTTATTCCAATGTGCTGATGTAAGGCATCTTTTGTTATTTCAATGTACTGATGGAAGGCATCTTTCGTTATTCCAATGTGCTGATGTAAGGCATTTTTTGTTATTCCAATGTGCTGATGTAAGGCATTTTTTGTTATTCCAATGTGCTGATGTAAGGCATCTTTTGTTATTCCAATGTACTGATGGAAGGCATCTTTCGTTATTCTAATGTGCTGATGTAAGGCATTTTTTGTTATTCCAATGTGCTGGTGTAAGGCATCTTTTGTTATTTCAATGTACTGATGGAAGGCATCTTTCGTTATTCCAATGTGCTGATGTAAGGCATTTTTTGTTATTCCAATGTGCTGATGTAAGGCATCTTTTGTTATTTCAATGTACTGATGGAAGGCATCTTTCGTTATTCCAATGTGCTGATGTAAGGCATTTTTTGTTATTCCAATGTGCTGATGTAAGGCATCTTTTGTTATTGCAATGTACTGATGGAAGGCATCTTTCGTTATTCCAATGTGCTGAGGTAAGGCATTTTTGTTATTCAATGTGCTGATGTAAGGCATCTTTTGTTATTTCAATGTACTGATGGAAGGCATCTTTTGTTATTCCAATGTGCTGATGTAAGGCATCTTTTGTTATTCCAATGTGTTGATGTAAGGCATTTTTTGTTATTCCAATGTGCTGATGTAAGGCATCTTTTGTTATTTCAATGTACTGATGGAAGGCATCTTTCGTTATTCCAATGTGCTGATGTAAGGCATTTTTTGTTATTCCAATGTGCTGATGTAAGGCATCTTTTGTTATTTCAATGTACTGATGGAAGGCATCTTTCGTTATTCCAATGTGCTGATGTAAGGCATTTTTGTTATTCCAATGTGCTGATGTAAAGGCATCTTTTGTTATTTCAATGTACTGATGGAAGGCATCTTTCGTTATTCCAATGTGCTGATGTAAGGCATTTTTTGTTATTCCAATGTGCTAATGTAAGGCATTTTTTGTTATTTCATTGTACTGATGGAAGGCATCTTTCGTTATTCCAATGTGCTGATGTAAGGCATTTTTTGTTATTCCAATGTGCTGATGTAAGGCATTTTTTGTTATTTCAATGTGCTGATGGAAGGCATCTTTTGTTATTCCAATGTGTTGATGGAAGGCATCTTTTGTTATTCCAATGTGCTGATGTAAGGCATCTTTTGTTATTCCAATGTGCTGATGTAAGGCATCTTTTGTTATTTCAATGTACTGATGGAAGGCATCTTTCGTTATTCCAATGTGCTGATGTAAGGCATTTTTTGTTATTCCAATGTGCTGATGTAAGGCATCTTTTGTTATTTCAATGTACTGATGGAAGGCATCTTTCGTTATTCCAATGTGCTGATGAAAGGCATTTTTTGTTATTCCAATGTGCTGATGTAATGCATTTTATGTTATTTCAATGTACTGATGGAAGGCATCTTTCGTTATTCCAATGTGCTGATGTAAGGCATTTTTTGTTATTCCAATGTGCTGATGTAAGGCATCTTTTGTTATTTCAATGTGCTGATGTAAGGCATCTTTTGTTATTCCATTGTGCTGATGTAAGGCATCTTTTGTTATTCCAATGTGCTGATGTAAGGCATCTTTTGTTATTTCAATGTGCTGATGGAAGGCATTTTTCGTTATTCCAATGTGCTGATGTAAGGCATTTTTGTTATTCAATGTGCTGATGTAAGGCATCTTTTGTTATTTCAATGTGCTGATGGAAGGCATCTTTTGTTATTCCAATGTGCTGATGTAAGGCATCTTTTGTTATTCCAATGTGCTGATGTAAGGCATCTTTTGTTATTTCAATGTACTGATGGAAGGCATCTTTCGTTATTCCAATGTGCTGATGTAAGGCATTTTTTGTTATTCCAATGTGCTGATGTAAGGCATCTTTTGTTATTTCAATGTGCTGATGGAAGGCATCTTTCGTTATTCCAATGTGCTGATGTAAGGCATTTTTTGTTATTCCAATGTGCTGATGTAAGGCATCTTTTGTTATTTCAATGTGCTGATGGAAGGCATCTTTTGTTATTCCAATGTGTTGATGTAAGGCATCTTTTGTTATTCCAATGTGCTGATGTAAGGCATCTTTTGTTATTTCAATGTGCTGATGGAAGGCATCTTTCGTTATTCCAATGTGCTGATGTAAGGCATTTTTTGTTATTCCAATGTGCTGATGTAAGGCATCTTTTGTTATTTCAATGTGCTGATGTAAGGCATCTTTTGTTATTCCAATGTGCTGATGTAAGGCATCTTTTGTTATTCCAATGTTCTGATGTAAGGCATCTTTTGTTATTTCAATGTACTGATGGAAGGCATCTTTCGTTATTCCAATGTGCTGATGTAAGGCATTTTTTGTTATTCCAATGTGCTGATGTAAGGCATTTTTGTTATTTCATTGTACTGATGGAAGGCATCTTTCGTTATTCCAATGTGCTGATGTAAGGCATTTTTTGTTATTCCAATGTGCTGATGTAAGGCATCTTTTGTTATTTCAATGTGCTGATGGAAGGCATCTTTTGTTATTCCAATGTGTTGATGGAAGGCATCTTTTGTTATTCCAATGTGCTGATGTAAGGCATCTTTTGTTATTTCAATGTACTGATGGAAGGCATCTTTCGTTATTCCAATGTGCTGATGTAAGGCATTTTTTGTTATTCCAATGTGCTGATGTAAGGCATTTTTTGTTATTTCATTGTACTGATGGAAGGCATCTTTCGTTATTCAAATGTGCTGATGTAAGGCATTTTTTGTTATTCCAATGTGCTGATGTAAGGCATCTTTTGTTATTTCAATGTGCTGATGGAAGGCATCTTTTGTTATTCCAATGTGTTGATGGAAGGCATCTTTTGTTATTCCAATGTGCTGATGGAAGGCATCTTTTGTTATTCCAATGTGCTGATGTAAGGCATCTTTTGCTATGCCAATGTGCTGATGGAAGGCATCTTTTGCTATTCCAATGTGCCTTCGGATTTCGATGTCATTTGAATAAGTTTAGTGAGGGTGCTCATGCTTGTATTACACCACTTTCTATTTTTGTGTGTTTCTTGAATTCATTTTTTATCTGTAGGCAGATTATTAATATTAATAATATTTTTTATCTGTAGGCAGATTATTAATATTAATAATATTTTTTATCCGTAGGCAGAGTATTAATATTAATATCTATTTCTAATATCTTTTTTCATCCAAATAAATCCAGCTTAATTAACAGTTTTAACAGTTCTTTGGGTCGTATCTTATCAGAGGTTCAAAAAGTTATCGCTTTGTAAAAGGGGTGCAGGACAACTCAACACGGCCAACTCAACTCTGCTGACTCAACACCGCTGTCTTAACATTGCCGACTGAGCTCCGAGAAAACTCAGCACCGAGACAACTCAGCACCAGAAATGCATAAACTTTTTATAACCAAATAAATGTGATTTCTTCAAGATTGAAACCTTAATTAGTGAATATCTTTACTATTGAAATAAAAATTACGATTTACTTTATTAAAAATAATTAAAAAATATTCACTAATTAAAGTTTTAATCCTTAATAAATTACTTTTATTCAATTATAAAAAATAGTAATGTATTTCTCGTGCTGAGTTGTCTCGGCCCTGAGTTGTCTCGGTCCTGACCTGCCTCGGTGGTGTTGAGTCGGCAGTGTTGAGTCGGCGGTTTTGTATTGTTCTTTCCTGCTCGAAAAGATTATAATTCCAGGACTCCATTAAAAGTAAAAAAGAAAATTAACTTTATATATTTTTTAACTTAATATTTTTATTTACAACAAATTTGAGGAAGATGACGTTAACATATCCAGATTGACTTACAGCCATATCACATTAAAATACTTGTCCTCTTATGGCTGCCGAAGTTAACGTCGAGGCTGGTCAGTAGCTATATGAGTGACCTCTTAAGAATACCGAGTTCTGTGCACCGGGTGGTGTAATGGATAATTGCTCGGAATTGGAAATTTCAATTGGTTTCGTTATATTCATTAACGTGCAAATAGTCTTGGGAAAAGATATGAATACACCTAAAATGCTCAGCTGAGGATCTCTCTCCGTACGTCTTGGTTGAGAGCCTAATGACTAGGCCTCTATTAATATTCCTTCAGTCCACTACTTTCTGGCTTTGAATTTCACATACGCTTCTTCTCGCCTCTTGATTTCTCCTTCCTTTTCTGACGTCCGTCCAGCCAGTCACTGAAAGGCCTTGCAACAACTCGATGGATAATACCTTGATTATCGCCTATCGTTAATCCTTCGACCTCCACTAATCCCTGTTCCAAATTGTGACGTTAAAGCTTAGTTATTCATAGTAAGCATTTAAAATGTAATTTTTTTTTTATCTTCTTGTTGCCTCTTTTGTTTTTTGGCAATGACGTTATCTTGTTGGGTGATATTGAAACTGTTATGGTCCGGTTCCTTGTACCACGGTGATAGTCCAAGGTAGAACCAATAAAGAAGAACTCGAACACGGATATGGAATAACACATATATATAACAAACAAGAATATATACAGAAAAGAAGAAAGTGTTAGTACGAACAATCAGGTTTAGTAGTACTTGTCTGAACGCAACTCTGTTTCGGACTGCCTCTGACTCGACTGACTGACCCGCTCTGACTGAGTGACAGACTCCTGACGGACTTCACTCCAGACTGAACGGTATTTAGTCACCCCCCCTACGAGGGCATCATGTGGCACAAGGCCAGTTTAATGTGGGATCTCTAAGCCCGTGGGTTCGGCCAAATATATGCCCTTTGAACCCGTATAAACGGGTTCAGGGTCGATTAACCTCCCTGAAAGAGACGCCGCCCTTCGGCGTAGCCTCGTTTGGGTTCCTCCCCGCCCGAAGGCAGAGAGTTCAACCGATCAGCCGATCAGCCGGTCGTCCGACTTCGGGCTGAACTCTCTGCTTCCTCTTGAGGCGCAGTATTTATAACGTATGGAATAGTCCATTATGTTATTATGGGTAAGATCCCAAAATAGAAACGATAGCTCGTTTTAATGACGTGTCAAAACAATTTCAATATTTTTCCCGCAACGCATTCTACATAGGAAATGCATCGATTCTGTAGCGTCGCATTCCTTGTGCTTGGATTCTTCATTGCAATTCTACTGTTTATGGCCAAGATTCGCAGGCTTTCTGCCCAATGTTAACGCCTCTACAAAACTGCTAGTATATATTTTTCAGATTGTTTATCCTCACTGGCCAGAATTAAGCTCACCTTTTACTTGGGCGTTGCCGGCTGGCAAATTAGTTGGCGCCAAAAAAACATAACCAAGGATCTTATTTGCAGACATGAATCTTTGGCAAATAAAAAAAAAATCTCAAATCGTGTTCGCATGATGGTATTTTCTCAGTCATGCCAATTCTGAGATTGTCATCACTTAGCTTTAGTATTAATTTAATAAAAAATGGAGGTATATTGAAAAAGGGACAGGTCGTATATTAGTTTTTGGGTGATTCGTAACTCACTCAAAGCATCTTTTCAATAAATTATATTCGTTTTATGATTCCCAAGGGCAGTTTTAATAAAAAAAAAGAAGAGGAGGGCATATTTTATTCAGACAGAGAGACATTGAAAGTGTTATGAACTACGAGTCCCCAAGGTTTGCGATATGATTAGATTTTCTTCAATATGTATGCATTTCATATGTAACAGGCAGTGTTAATGATTGCAATGGCAAGTGTTGAAAACATCAAAACGAAATGAACGTGGAGAGTTATATATATATATATATATATATATATATATATGTGTGTGTGTGTCTGTGTGCGTTTGCGTGTGTATAATTTATATATATATATATATATATATTTATAAAAAGCACATGTATATGTGTGTGTATAAGACACATATATATATATATATATATATATATATATATAGGATATTTGTATACATATGTATATTAGAAATTTATATATATATATATATATAGAGAGAGAGATGATATTTTGCATACATATGTATATTAGAAATTTATATATATATATATATATATATATAATATACGAGAAATCGTATTAGAAAAAAATATCCTAACGCTGAGTGCCGATTTTCCTTTAATAAGATTTCTCGAACGTTCAGGCCGTTAGACGAAAATAAATATATATGCTGTTTAATAAATAAACGGTACGTCTATTAAAACCTGAGTACTCACTAAAAATAACGTTTAAGTAATAAATTACAGATATATGCAAAAAATTTGAAATGACATATATATATATATATATATATATATATATAGTGAGCATTGAAATCAACACACAGAGGCGCCAGACTGTTTCATGCTAGATGCAATCATCAGGCCTCATGATTGTGTCTAGCGTAAAATAGTCTGTCGCCTCTGAGTGTTGACTGCAATGTTAACTTTTATATTTACATACGCTCTGTCTCTGATATTGAGCACTTTTATCCCATTATTAGAGCACACCTTAAAACTATATATATATATATATATATATATATATATATATATATATATGGACCCTCGTTTCACATTTGTAGAAAAAAAATACTAGTAGATTTCATTACTGTCACTGAAATCTCATCCCGCCGAAAGTATCTCAAGCTCCAGATATATATATATATATATATATATATATATATATATATATATATTAACCAACCAAAGACGCCGTACGATACGAGCAGTATTCTTTGAATTTGCAGACGATAAAATATCTCTTAAAAATGAAATTTTGGAAGCTCACATCAGCAGATGACCGATAACATTTTCCTTTTTTAAAGGGAATGTGCAAAAATTGGGAAAACATAAATTAGTCAATAAGTATGAAATTAACAATTTTAAATTTTAGATTCATCCGAAGCCTACTTTTTATTATAAAATATGATCAATTCTTGTTTATTAACTAGTCCTTCTGTGAACCTTTGGTCAGTGCGTTTGTTCGATCATTTGTCGCTAAAATAAAACTGAAAGTCTCACAATTAATGAGTCACATTTACACATATTTACAAATAACGCTTACGGATAATTTGTCTATATGCGTCAACATTCACAGCTAACTAACAGCTGTATTTATTTCCTGTGGATTACTGCTGGAATTTACACGCACAGTAAAAACGATGGAAACCTGTGTAACATGCATCTGTACATATGTAGACGCTTCTTATTTACGTTATACTAACGCAATTCATTTGGTTGTATTATATAAGAAGATGCAGAAAATATTTCGTGTTAAGTTGTTCGCAAAGAGTCTTTGTAATTTATGTATTTCAATTTGTAAGAAAATATTACTCAAATAAATAAAATTTATTGAAATTTTGTAGATCCGTGTTTGAAGATTAACTTAATTCTTCGTTTATACACGCATTTTCCGCTACACACAGAGACATATTTATATGTGTGTGTGCGTGTGTGTGTCTGTGTGTGAGTGTGTGTTATTGTACGTATCGTGACACTTTGAGTTTTGAGAACTATTTGGGTCCTGAAGGACTCACATTAAAATTAAGTTAAAATATGTTCTATTCCTAGACTAGATGTCATCAGATACACCATGGAGCGCTTTGGTCCCAAAAGTTTTTCTTTGTAGTAAAAGGACGTTTTGGAGCAATTACATTCATCAGTTCTCCTTGAGGACACATGGGCAGTGGATAAAGGCATCAGTTAGATCCAGTGACAGGACCCAAAGAATGTGAGTTCAATACCTGATTAAGGCGGTGGAGAACTTGGAGAGGGGAATTAACAGGAGATAACTGACATCCATTAGACATGGCACGTGGAACTAGAACAGTCTACACTAGCGAGCGAAATAAAGAGTTCAGTTCGATATTCCAAACATCTGAAGAAGGCCGGGGCACACAACGGCCGAAACGTTTTTATAAATATGGCAACAAAGGTGATAGTCCGAACAACGTAAATAGTGTACATCATATCGCATCTCAGAAATATAGACAGATACCGAATTATTAAAACATATAGACAAGCAATAATTATTAAATCATATCGACAAGAATAATTTAGACAATAATAATTACATATAGACAAAAACAATTTAGACAATAATTATTATTATTATAATTTTTTCATATAGGCAAAAAATATATATATATATATATATATATATATATATATATATATATATATATATATATATATATTTTGTATATTTAGGCAGCAATCTTTCCTTTATGCATGTTTCATTAAAACGACAGACAAGGTACTACGGTTGAGCTTTTTATTTAATTTTTCTTTTGTAATGACAAGAGCTTTCTTTTCTGGACAAAGGGTGTGTAAGAACTGTCCGAATGTTCTGTATTTCCGAGCGCTTTCGGCTATACCTTTAGCCACTATTAGGAACATACTAGTAAAAAACACAAATATATTAACTGCATCCACTTGCAAAAAAAGACTAAAAATAATGGAAGTTCTAATAATAAAAAAGAAAAAGCCAACTCTTAACAATATCAACTATGAACAAAGCCATAATGTGCTAACCGTATTCGGAAACTAAAACATCACTACCACACACTGAACATACATAGAACACACACTCTACTAAGCTGATAATCGAATCATTCTTGATAATGGCTAAAGGTATAGCCGAAAGCGCTCGGAAACACAGGACATTCGGACAGTTCTTACACACTCTTTGTCCAGAAAAGAAAGCTCTTGTTAGAACACAAGAAAAATTAAATGAAAAGCTCAACCGTAGTACCTTGTCTGTCGTTTTTAATGAAACATGCATATATATATATATATATATATATATATATATATATGTGAAAAGTGTGTGTATATAAATATAAATAAATAAGTGTGTATGTGTGTCTGCGTACTTCATCGGGTGTACGGACATGCATCGATGTTTGTGTTAGCACGATGACATCACGACGACGATTCCCCTCCCCACTCCCATAATAACACCAATACACGCAATCTATGTAAACCCAAAATTTAAAAAAAAATTAATCAGTTTGTCTGACGATCGCAAAAGCGTGAAACCCATGGTCACAAACTCACATAAATCCAACCACATATATATATATATATATATATATATATATATATATATATATGAAATATAAAAAACGATACTCAATTTTTTCGGCTTTTTGGCCACCATCAACGGTTCTGTCTGTCCAATATGGACGTGTGACCGAGTGATTAGAAATTCTGCTTTCGTGCGTCACTATACTCGAAGTCTCAAGAAGATTACTTCTTGATAATATCGTCCTCAAGAGGCTATCCCAGCCTGCAGCCCCTTAGGAAAGTGCCCTAAAACCATACCATGAGTGAATCCAAGCCTCCTAAATTAAATTGGATAGAGGGAACTGACCGGAAGTCGTCGATGGTTGCGGAAAGGCAGTAATATTTGAGTATCGTCGTTTTGTTATATTTCTTATATTGTCTGTTTTTATGTATATTTTAACGTGTCTTACTTCGAACTCTCTCCTTATACCTTGCTTTTTTTTATAATATATATATATATATATATATATATATATATATATATATATATATATATATATATATAAAACATTAGGCAGCATATGATTTACATACAAAGAAATAACCACACATAGAATCAATCAGAAGTATTAATGCGATTATTGGCGACATCCATCGCTAGAAAACATAATATATGCATTAAAATCCTGTTCATCCATAGTGCGAGTTTGATCCTCGTCGATAAACTTGTTGTCTCTAGTTTTCAGTTTATTTGATGTTAAAATGCTAGTACTTACGAATAGTCCTCTATTCATCGTCAGGCATGTGTTTTTTTCCTTATAAAATCAAAAACTAGAAGACGATATACCTGTATGTCGACCGAAAGATGTTTTTTGAATATCTGCTATTATTGACGGTTGTGTAAGATCTCGGAACGTGCAAAGACGCAACGCTAAGTTTTTCAAAATTTTAAGTGAGAATTTTATTTAAATATTTCTTGTGATGTGTTAAATCCACGTATACTCTTTTTACAAGTGTATTCAGTTTTTATGTCATGAACTGAGTATATAGTTCAATAATATAGTGTAATGTCTTAGTAGTAGTTTTTTTTTTTTATAGGAATATTTTTATGTACTGCGGATCGATAGTTTTTTTATAAACATAAAACATTAGGCAGCATATAATTTACATACAAAGAAATAATCACACATAGAATCAATCAGAAGTATTAATGCGATTATTGGCGACATCCATCGCTAGAAAACATAATATATGCATTAAAATCCTGTTCATCCATAGTGCGATGGATGTCGCTAATAATCGCATTAATACTTCTGATTGATTCTATGTGTGATTATTTCTTTGTATATATATATATATATATATATATATATATATATATATATATATATATATATAAATATATACATACATACATATATATATATATATATATATATATATATATATATATTGTGTGTATTTAGGCAGCATCTTTTCATTCATGCACGTTTCATTAAATAATATACACAAGTGTTGTCTATTTATTTTATGTAAATTTTTTTCGTAACGTCTGATAAGTTTAATAACATTATCGTTGAGATAATATATATATATTCATATGTATGTATGTATACATATATATATATATATTACAATAAAAAAGAAAGAACAGTAAGATTTTTAATCCGGGGTTCTTATTTATATATGGTTTATATATATATATATATATATATATATATATATATATATATATATATATATATATAATATAAAAAAAAAAGAAAGAACAGTAAGATATAAAATCCGGTGTTCTTATAGATATTTTTTATTTTTACAAAATAGTGCTCAATGTAAATTTACAGAGCATTAAAAAAACATATTTTAATCAATTAATTTATAGCGAAAAAAACCATATCTTAATCAATTAATTTATAGCGAAAAAACCATATTTTAATAAATTAATTTATAATATATATATATATATATATATATATATATATATATATATATATATATTATTATTATTCTTATTATTATTACACTGTGTGTAATATCAAAATTGTCTAAATCGTGTTACAGCATAATTGTCCATCCCACAAAATTTTTAATATCTAAAAAAAAAAAAACAAAACAAACGCTAAACTAATTGAGTTTTTTTCCAGGTTTTCAGATAAGACGTTTAGCCATCTTGACACCATTTGTCGTAAGAATTACAGAAAACCTTTTGAGTTATTCAACTAAAACTATGTCTTCCCAACTGAGCAATGGTGATATGAAAAAATATCATTCAGGCTTTCAGTAATGGCACCAACATTCATACTCTGGTTCCTATCTTAGAAGTGCATTCAAGAACTACCCAGAGAACGGTGAATAAGTTTAAAAAAGAGGGAACAGTAGAGAGGAAAGCTGAATCAGTCGGTCACAACAGGGAGAAGGGCAATCATTTCAACATAGGGCTAAAGAGATCAATTAGAAAAGATCCAACTCAATCCAATAAGACGTTTGGCACGTGAGAGAAGTTTCAGCTATGACAGTCGAAAGAGCAGTGAAAAAAAAGACTTGAAAATGAAATCGTACATGAAACGTGTGAGACACCTTGATACACCATGACAGAAAGTTAGAAGGTTAGAGAGGGCGAGAATCCTCTTGAATTAGTTGGAAAATGGTCCTGGAATAATACACACACACACACACACACACACACACACACACACACACACACATATATATATATATATATATATATATATATATAAACTTTATTTAGCTATAACTGATTAATAACGAATATGGCATTTTCGTTTATGATCGATTTCATCACGATTCTTCTGTCAAGCTTGTTAAATAATTATACATTATTATTTCTCAAAATAGAGAACAATAGTTTTATAAAAAACTCGGAGAATTCCAGTAAAATATCTTTAATCATTTCTACGATACAAATATTCAGAGAATAATCAGAAAAAAGGACAATTTTTGCTGTTACACGATATGGACTATTTTGACTTTACATCCGGTATATATTATTAATAATCGGCAATAACTCTTCCCTGTGAACTAGTGTTTTGCAGAAAACCCAATATTGTATATCAGTTTAAATGTCCTCTGGGAGATTTTATCTCTGACAAAAAGCTAAGTACATATGTTGGTTTGACGACCACAACATTATCATTGCGTCTGGTACTTCATTTGTTTGTTACAATTTTTATTGCACAACATCTAAAATTACAATCCTATCCATCTTCACAATACAGGAAAATACTTGTTAATGACACTAATATACTACATCACGAAAATCATTAACAAACATTAACGTCCCATCAGTCTCCTACCACTCTTTGGGAAAAGTCTTCAAGTGGTTAATCACCTTATATCCCATGATCTGCTCTCTGATAAGCAATACGGTTTTGGCTTTACCCGCTCTACAGCTAATGTGCTCACGGCCATAAATGAAATTGTTTACCGTGCCCTCCACAATAACAGAGAAGCTTGTGCCGTAGCTCTAGGTATCTCTAAAGCGTTTGATAGAGTCAGGTATGCCGGCCTCCTTCGTAAGATTAAGGGATACGGAATTTCAGGTCAATTGTTTGACTTAATACGGTCATTTTGTCAAACCGTGTAATTTAGGACGTCCTTAACGGATTCTCCTCCAGTTCCTTTCCCATGAACGCATGTGTTCTCCAAACCTCTATCCTAGGCCCTACTCAGGTCCTTATCTTCATTAACGATCTTACCGATGTCATCAGTTTCCCAAGTAGGCATCTATTCTAACGACACTACTCCTGCCTCAGTAAGCTAGTCTGGTATCGTTGACAAACACTAACCTGGCCGTTAGTCTCGAAAAGAACCTCCAATTGGTTTTAGACTGGGGCAGGAATTGGCTGGTTAACATTAATGCCTCTAAAACAAAACTGCTCTCTATTACTCACCACAAACGGAACCATCGCTGCCTCCCATTAAAATGTCTGATGCTCAATCCACGAGAGCACCTCTTAGCGACTGCTTGGTCTCACACTCAAATATTTACACTGAATCAATATCTTCATCCACCGCAAGGAAAGTTGGTTCTCTGTGTCGCGCTAAAAAGTTTTTCTCGACTGAGTCCATCCTTCAAATCTACAAATCAACCATTCGCCCTTGTATGGAATACTGTTGCCCCACTGCCTTAATGTCTTCGACAAGATCCAGAAACGAATAAGCAAAAATGGTTGGTACTTGTCTGGCATCTTGTCTTCAGTCAGTCTCTTTCAGACGTGCCGTCGCCTTCCTCTTTCTTTTCTACAAATACTTTCACGGGAACTGTTCTGACGAGCGACATTCACTAGTTCCCAGACTGCATGAATTTAAGCGTGCTACTAGGCTGGCATCAAGGTCCCACCCTTTCACTGTCAAAACTACTGTCACTGTCTCTTCTACTCCAACAGCTTCTTGTCTCGCACCTCCCGTCTGTGGGATTCCATTCCTATTGCTTATTTTTCTGATAGCTATAGTCGTCAACTATTCAAATGTAATGTCAATCGACATCTCCATATGCTCTAAACTATCCCTGTCCTTCTCTTCATCCTTTTCCTCCATCACACTTCTTTACTCTCGTTCCCACTTTGTACCCCCCCCCTGCGTACTAGTGGCATCACGCTTTGCTTGGTGTAAAATGCTTAAAAAATATATATCAAAAAGTACTCAATGCAGCTGCCTGGAGAAATGACATCCAGAGCAAGTAATTTTACTTTTTTTACACCTCTCCCCCTTCTCGACTTCCGGTGCCATAGCTGAATAATCGTAGTATGGTACGGTATTATGAACATTGCCCCACCACATAAAGAGACCTGACACTTGTGTACTGTTATATAAGGTGTTTTTGTCAGCTTATTATATATATATATATATATATATATATATATATATATATATATATATATATATATATATAGTACACAATAAAATCCAAAATTACCTCGTATGGGAAATTGTTTCAGTCTTATTTAACCCCGTCCAGTATGATTTAAATTTCTAATTCCGACATGAACTCAGTCTATACCGGGGTGGAATAAGAAGGACGAACCACCTCCAGTGAGAGAGTGGGCAGAAGTGAGGGAGCGAATTTTTGTCCTACCATTTATAATCCTTAATAGGACGGCACCCTGTGGCGTTAAGCAAATTCCATTGCCAGACAAAGTGGGGTATCCTCACACTTAAGTAACACTTGTGCAAGTAACACTTAAGTAATTAAGTGACAAAATGGAAAAAATGTTTTTTGCTTCGAATTTCCAAAGGACATCATCAGACAATGATAAAGTTCTTATTGATAGAGTTATATATAAAAGTTATTTTAAAGTTCTTATATATATATATATATATATATATATATATATATATATATATATATATATATATATATATATATATATATATATATAGGGGTGTCGGTGTAAATAGAAATATAAACCTTGGTTATGATTATACATTTAAGAGGAAAGCTGAAGATGCAGGGATTCTAAAACATTGAATTTTAAGTTTCTGCCGTCCGATGGGTCTAGACGTACAGCTTCACCATTTCCTCTCGATTTATAAATACAATCGATATATCTGTCACCCTTTCCTCTACATATATTTAATTTGATCAGTACAGACATTTTTTTTCATCTGATTACTTCTTTTCAAGTATGAAATTCGTCACATAGCTTTTTTTTTTTATCATTTTGTCATTCCATTAAAATTTGACTGATATATAGAACGTTGATTTAATATGTCTTCCACCATTTAGTTTCATTGTTTGTAACATATTTATCACAGGAGGACAACGTCGAACTCTTCCCTTTCATTGTGGAATTTGTGAAATTACCCCACTTGATAGCCAAGCATCCTCTGCTTACGCCCGCTAGATGGCGTTATGAAAAATTTAAGATGAAAGGAAAAAGGTCATTTACTTTCAATCTCTAGTCTCCGCTCGTTAACCAAACAATGCCGTAGGCGCAGTACGTATCGTGATTCCACTCTGTGGAACTGTTTAAATCCTCGACTAACCACGTGATGCACACTACACAACAGAGCACACAAATGTCCTCCACTGATAACGACGGAACTGATAAAGAAAGCTTTTCTAATAAGGCGTATAAAGCAAATTGGAATTTATTAAAATCTTATACCTATCACGATACATATGCATTAACAAAATTAAGCGTTCAAATCATTAACATAAAACTAATTTTTTTCGGTAAAGTAGATTTTGATTAGATCAAATAAAGTTTCCATATATATATATATATATATATATATATATATATATATATATATATATATATATATATATATATATATATATATATATGCGATGGGTAAATTGTTTATCTTATATTAGGTTGGTGCAAAAATAATGACGTAATAATGCCGTTTTTGAGCTTAAAAAATACGTCAAAAAACGACATTATTACGCCATTATTTTTGCATCAACCTAATATTTTGAAATTCGCGCATGCGCGTTGTTTGTTTTTTTTTTTTTACTTTGTCGACTGCACAGTATAGTAAGATCATTTTTGAGAAAGAGTGCTATGACGCAATTCACTCCATCAGAGATTCGGAAAAGGTCTTGCTCTACTGCTTGGCATTCGCGCCGGAAGCTTCAATAGGAAGATTTCAGAGTATTTAGGTGTCAATCTGAGGACAGTGCAGAGAATTTGGAAATAGCTGAATTAGTCTAATGGTGATTACGAAGGTGTGATAGCTCAGAAAACTCACTCTGATAACAAAAGAATTCCCGAATTTGTTGGTGAGGGCTTCAGACCCAATATCTGGCAACAGGACTTTGTACCATGCCGCACAAGCAAGAGAACGCAGTCATGACTGTCAGACAATTAATACGACCACATAACCCTTACATCTGTGTGCCTAACTCCCCAGCCTGTAACGCCCTTTATTATTGTGTGGGGTGCAATTGAGCGAGAGACAGACAAAACTCCTTATAACACCAAAAATGAACAGAAGGCAAATATTATGACAGCATTCACCAATTTAAACAAGTAGACCGTCCAGAAGAGTTGCAGAAGATCTCGAAGTCGTCTGCAGGCCGTGGTTGGAGCCAATGCCGATTTTATTGAATAAATTTACTCTTTAGCATGTCAAGATATTTTTGCGCAATTTTGGTAAATATATCTGTTAAAATGGGATGTCAGTGTTATATTCATTTTTTTTTTTTTTTTTTTTGTCATTTAGACGACAATTTATCCATCGCACCCTGGATATCTGTTAAAAATGAGATCAGAGTTATTTTTTATTTTATTTTATTTATTTTTTTGTCATTTAGACGACAATTTATCCATCGCACCCTGTATTTTGGGTTTATTAACCTTCTTTTTCTTTTTTTTCCAAAAAATGTCTTCCTTTCTACGAGGGACGTGCAGTAATTGGAGAAGCACATACCGAGTGGATTTCCCATATATAAGCTCCATTTGTTCGTGCGTAAACTTTGACATTATTGCCGTAGAAGAGGATTTTACTTGGGAAGGCATGCAATAATTTTTTGGAGAATATTGGTTTTAAATACATTGAAAAATCGAATATTCTAAGTCCTGCTTATTTAAACCAAAGCTATGGTTTTAATATTTGGGAAATCTTTCTTTTGTACTGTTTTGCCAATGAATCAGCATCATTAGAAAAAGGATTTGTTTTACAGGAGAAAAATGTCCATCAGTGAGACGAAGCGTGATTCTCGTTAATTCTCGCCCTAATCTATGTATCGTTAGTTAAATTCAATTTAAATTCATTTTCAGCTCAGTTTTATTCACGTATTCTCTATTTGATATATTTATTTACCGGTGTATTTTTCACGGTTTACCCGTTTTACATTGTTCCATTACTAATAAACTAACCAAATTACCCGTACCTTGCTATATGTCACAGATTTATTTTTTTGTAAGAAAATGATTGATTTTAAATCATTGTTATCATTTGTAGAGAAAAATGATGCATTTCAATATTACTCAATGATCTTGCCGATTCGACCTCCATCTTCCGGCTTTCTCTTACTATATTTTAGATAGGAGTCATTCCTTTGTTTAAATTTAAATTTAATTTAAATCAAAAGAAAAAAAAAGTTTCAGTGGCGGTTTGTGCAAAAACAGCTTGTCCTGAACACTTTCATATATATTTGATACAGTACTTGATTGAATAAGATGTTGAGCAGATTTCAACATTGATATGACAGCTGAATTGTCGCAACAAATATGTATTGTAAGGCTCTACCCACTGGTACTTTTCCTGCTCAAGGTAAAGTCCATGTTGTCTTATTTTGATCTTGCCGATGTGACCTCAATCTTCTAGCTTTCTTCTTCTTTATTTTAGATTGGAGACATTCCCTTGTGCAAATTTAAATTTAATTTAAATTAAAGAGAAAAAATTCAGTCAAAATGTATGTGTAAATGTACCGTGTCTCATTATTCTCTCTTCTTATCCATATATATATATATATATATATATATATATATATATATATAAAGTTGTAGCCACTGTCTGTCTGTTTGTTATCGAACGCCTCCTAGGGTTTTGGAGATAAATCCTCATAACATATATATTCTGGAATTAAATTAACCAGGTTACTAGGATAAGTATATTTTATTTTGATCAGAGGTGGTGGGGCACAAGCTCCCCCCCCCCAACTGATTTTTTTTTTAATTTAAAATTAAAAATTTAAATTTGAGAAAGGGAATGGCTCCTTGAATAAGTATATTTCATTTTGAACAGAGGGGGTCCCAGCGGGGTACAAGATGCAACACATTGAAAATTTGTTTCACGTTGACTTGGATTAAATCTAAATTTGTCCCTTACATGACTGCTATATGACTGTCCCAAATGTTATTTTATAGGTGGACGGTCTGAAGCACACGGGAGCATAAGGAGGTTTCTCCTATAAAGGATAACGCAAGTTCGAACCCTTTTGGAAAATACATCATTTTTCATAAGTCAATTTTTAAGTCAGCGTCTGATGTTTTCATTGTACTACCGGTGCTATATATATATATATATATATATATATATATATATATATATATATATATATATATAATAAAAGGCTTAAACACTAATATTCCATGGTCATAATTTAATCCATTGGAATCGTAAATACGATCCAATTCATCAGACCTACAAATTCAAAAAGAAAACAGAAAAAAATAATCTATCTATCTATCTATCTATCTATCTATATATATATATATATATATATATATATATATATATATATATATATAGGCTGTACTTATTGGAAAGCGCTCAATATCAGTGATAGAGCTAACATATTTAGTTGTATTGATGCTAGTTTGTGACCCTGTCCTACACTGTTCACATGTGTTTATGTTTGCGGGAGCTCCCGTGAGTGAGCGTGCGTGCGTCTGTGTCTACCTTATGTGCATGAGTGTACGTGCGTGTATGTATGTTTGCGTAAGTATGAGTGGCGTTCAGACGACAATTTTTCCTCCCACTTCCATAACAACACCGACATACGCAACCATATATAAATGCAAAATTTAAAAATGAATCATTCTGTCTGACGATCGCAAATAGCGTGAAACCTGGGATCACAAACTCACATCAATCCAACTATATATATATATATATATATATATATATATATATATATATAGATAGATAGATAGATATAGATAGATATGGGATAACGATGGTAAAAGATTTCGTGTGACGCGTTTGGCCCCGAAGGACTTCATCGGATTAGGTTTATTTATATTGATGCAGCTGCACATGCGCAACGAACGAGACGCTGAGAATTTTTTTAAATGCTTAAATTTTATTTTATTGTATATTTTTTTTTTCTCACCTTACTCGTCAGTGTGTTTGCCCTTAGTAACACATTTTGTCCTAATCATTCTAACCTATCTGATGGTCCCGTTTCGAAAGAAAAATCAGAAAAAAGGGAAAATTGAATGTCTCTGGCTAGATGCGAAAGTGTCTCGTCAGTATTCTCATGATTTAGTGGCCGACTATTGTTGCTTGATAACATTTCTGAACTTGGAATTGTTTTCGCCTCCATTCTTTCTCCTGTTGTTCTTAATTTTTATTGAAAGCATACCTCCCAAGCCCACTATTTGGTGAGGGCGGTGGATTGGCCGTTGATCCCCACCCCCACCAGATGGATGCTTGGACTTAACAAGTGAATGTACAGCTTACCTTATCATGAGGAAGAAAGCGGATTAACACTCGCTGCCACGTATGTTGGGGCATTTATTATGACATCGCAATAAATCCGGATAACCCTATTTTCTTCGATTTCTTTTTAGAATAGACAATGGGACTTTTACTAAGTTAAAACTTAAAACTTAATGTTGCGAAAGGGTAAATGCAAGTGTCAGCCTGGACTATTTGCAAATTACCTCCCCCTCTTATTGTTACCTCTGTTTTTGTTGTTGTATGTATTATATGTAATAGGAGTAGGTAGGCTTTCCTACCGCCCGGACCACACTCATCCTCCTTCTCTTGGACATTAGTAGAGGCTTACGCCTTGTTTCTTGTTTAGGAAGGGGTTTCCGGTACTTTCTCTCTCTCTCTCTCTCACTGGCCTCTGTATCTCCAGTTGCCTTGATCTATCCACTACTCTTCTCCTCATCCTTTCTTCTATCACTCCTATCTGATCTTGCTCCAAATTTTCTGTAACCCCTTGCGTCCTAGTGGCTTCCCGCCTTGCTTGGGGTGAAACGCTTAAAAAAAAAATAAAAATAAAAATATATATATATATCTACACACACACACACACACACATATATATATATATTATTTTATATAATTTATAGAAACAAGGATCTTTACATTCATAAACAGGTTCGGGGTTTTTGTATATTATTTGAATTGTTCGCGACGATGGATTTCTCATAATTAAATCATTAACCTTTGTATTTGTTTTTTGTATGAATAATTCATGAATTTGTAAATTAATTGCACCTTTATTGAAATTAAAATAACTGATCCAAATGCAACTTTTGGATAATAAGTGCGACATTACTGTAATTATTAAACAATAAAGTTCATGCCACTTTGACAGAAAATTTACCAGTAAAAAAGAATTCACTTATCACCATATTTGTATGAGAACGCACAATTGTAAAATTTAAATTCAAACTCAGCATTGCGACTGCACACTCCAAAAACAATAACTCATTTCTAATAGCATTTTTCGGATTACAACAATGCATATATTTTCGTTGTCCTCTTATTACTGAGAGTAAAAACAAGAACAAAATATATTCCATATCTGAGGATGCCTGTAGGAACAGACGAAAGCTTGTAAAAATAATAAGAACTTATGCAACAGAAATTTATAGAAACAAGGATCTTTTCATTCATAAACAGTTTCGGGGTTTTTGTATATTATTTGAATTGTTCGCGACGATGGATTTCTCGCCAATTAAATCATTAACCTTTGTATTTGTTTTTTGTATGAATACTTCATGAATATATATATATATATATATATATATATATATATATATATATATATATATATGTATAAAGTTCGCTAAAATAATGTATACAAATTTCAGGAAAGGAAAAACTTTCGTAGATCTATCATATTGTGAAAAAAAACTGTTTACTGTAGTATTTTCTTGAGAGGAGATATTACGGTTATGCCTGTAGCAAGACAAGTCTTCAAGGATATTGCATATTGCAGAAAACCGACTACATTGCCTACCCTTAGACAAAAAGAATGAAAATGTATCTGCAGCAATCCCGATGGACATTTTGTCCAGCATCGCCCAAGCAGTAGTTAGCCGTGCTAATAAATGTCTGGAAGATAAAGACAACCATTTTTAGCATCTCTCGAGATTTTAGACTTCAAATGTACCTTTTATTAATCTCGTGACGATTGAATAAATGTATTATTACAATATCTATAGAATTTGTCCCTTTTCTGAAGTATGTATACACTTTTGACGGACTCAATGTTACACTCAAATGAAAAATGGTGGAACGGAATTTATACTAATGTATAATGTGTCTTGCATACGTTTTGTTTTCTCTTTTTGTTTAATGTTGGTCATCTGATAAGTTTTCTATCAGTTGCCACAAGATTTTGGATTTTACAATCTATCTATCTGTTCAGTATGTCTTCAGAAGTCAACTCTATAGCAATGGAAAGAAGTCCCTTTAGGAATTGGAAATGACCTTTCTAAAAGTACTGTTGCACATTATCCCGTCGGGCGCATAGCCACCGCAAGAAAAAGGAGATACGATTGCCTTCTACCTCGTCTAATAATAAGGGCTTTAACTGTACTGGATTGAATTCAGTTTGATCTTCCAACAGAGGAAGTGAACATCGCTTTTGATCGGACGCAGGGAAGCACAGTTCAAATTAATTATTTGCTTGTGCGGAAATGATCGGGGATCAACTGAACTTATTTCGAGTAATGGAAGCTAAAGAGAATGCCTTGAGGTATGCGAAACTTATTAGGCGAGGGAGCGAGTCTAATTTCCTTTACATTGAACAAGGCACGCAAATGCGGGAGCCAAGCGTTTAGAATAGAATATACTGTAAGTAATGCGTTGCTTACTTACTGACCACTGACAATTCTTTTCTTCCTGAAATGCAATGTATTTTTTAAACCATTAAAATACATTTACCGGGTGTAACAGCAAAATTGTCCAAATCGTGTAACAGCTTGGGATTTTTGTCTATCCCACAAAATGTTTAGTATCTAAAAAAAACAAAAAAAAAAATCACTAAACTGATTAAATTTCTTTTTTTTTCCAGGTTTTCAGATAAGACGTTTAGCCATCTTGACACCATTTGTCGTAAGAATCACTGAAAAAAACCTTTGTGTTATTCAGCGAGAAAGAAAACAGAATAAAATCCTTTTGTGTCAGCCACACTGTCTTCCAAATTGAGCAATGTTGGCAGGCAAAAGATCATTCAGACCTTCAGTAATTGTACCAACATTCATGTTCTGGCTTCCATCTTAAATGTCCATTGTATAACCACCCAGAGAACGGTGAATGACATTAAAATGAGGGAACAGCAGAAAGGAAAACTGGATCAGGAGGTCAAAATAGACAGAGCGATCATCATTTCAACTTAAGGCTAAAGAGATCAATTAGAAAAGATCGAACGCAATCCATAAGTTTGGCGCGTGAGAACTATAACAGTCCAAAGGGCAGTGAAAAAAGACTTGAAAATGAAATCGTCCATGAAAGATGTGAGGCACCATTTTACCCCAGGATAGAAATATAGAAGATTAGAGAGGGTGAAGATCATCTTGATCCTGGAACATATATATATATATATATATATATATATATATATATATATTATTGTACTTTATTTCTATCCTTAGCTATGATTAATTAATAAAACATGTCATTTTCGTTTATGATCGATTTCATCACGATTCACGTTTGGAAAGTAAATATACATTCTTATTGGTCAAAGTAGAATCCAATAGTTTTATAAAACCCCGGAGAATTCCAGTAAGATATCTTTACTCATTTCTAAGATACAACGGTTCAATGCTTAATCTAACAATTGGACAATGTTGCTCTTACACGATTTGAACAATTTTGTTTTTATAACCGGTATATTAAATTCGGTAAGCAAATTTAGTTTCAGGGAAAGGAATTTAAATACAGAAGCAGCATCCAATCTCATACACACACATCGCAATTACGAAAAATTTGGAATACATTAATTTATCTTAATTATTTCTGTGGCAGTGGAAACGTACACGTTGGATTAAATGTAAAATGGTGTTCTTGACAACGTAAGTCCCTATGGAATAAGAATAGTTGAGGAAAAATATTGGATCTGTTTTATTCACCTGACCCTGAGACATTGAAAATCTAAGCGTAACTTCGATGTGGCACAAGGCCGAAAGTATGGAACACCGAACTCGCTATTTAGTCGTAATTGATCTAGCGAGTCAAGGTGGAGAACCATTACACTTTGTCGAAATGCCGAAATGATTTTCTGAGCGTAACTTTGATGTGGCACAAGGCCGAAAGTATGGAGCACCCAGTAAGGATCCAACTCACTATTCAGTCAGGCAAGCTGGGCAAGCTTGCTAACCATTACACTGCGTCGAAATGTTGAGATGATTTTCTAAACGTAACTTTGATGTGAGATATGGGTGAAAGTATGAAACACTCAGTGAGGTTTGAACTCGCTATTCGTCCGTAGTTAATCAAGCGAGACCAGCTTTCTAACCACGTCGAAATGCCCATATTACAAATAACGGTGATTATGTAATTGCATAAAATATAATTTTATTATATTTTTTTTTGTAGAATAAAATTGATAAAGAACAAGTCACTCTGTTTTCTTTACTTCCTGACCACAGAAAAATCACTTTCTTCCTAATGTTCAATGCATTTATATTATAAAATAATTAGAAATGCATTTATATTCTATACATAATAGTCCTCGTCTGATAGTAATGTTTATATTAATTCCTATTAATTCCGCGAGATAAATGTAGCGCCCTGTTTTGCTCAAAATTCAGCCCTTTCTTTGGTGTTGAAACTGCAGTGACCACATCATTGTGCACGCCTAGGCGATGTTATGTGAGAGCCGTGACCTGCTCAGATCGCATAACCCCAACTCTCGTACGTACCGACTTTATCCAAAGGATTACAGGGCATTATATTTGGGGACAACTTGGGCTAGGTTCACGAGTTCATGTTTTGCTCGCCAGCAGTGTCCCTGTTAGCATTCTTCCGGGGGGTTTGGAAGGCCTATATTGACCAGCTACATGGAGAGCTGTGGTCGTCAACGACCTGGATGGATATGGTACACAAATGAAGAATAATTTAATAGAAATCACACCAGACCACAGCTTAACAGTTGGATCTGGTCAAGATCCAAAATAAATAAAGTTTAATAAACCATGCCGGTTTCTGCCATCAAGCACATCTGTTTACCTTACAATATGAGTCATTAATAACGGTCGCTACGAACGCGTTGCATATTTTAACAGAACGCTGAAAAATTTAGCCGCAAGAGATTGACACGTATAGAAAAACAATATCCTATGAAGTGGCAAAAGCTGCTGGTAGCGCCAAGGGTGACAGTACCACCTTATCCACCAAAACTGTGTTACCTTTCCTGCTTCTAAACGCTGTACATAGGGAATGGAAAAACGGTACTGCTTCTGCAGCTGCTTCTGCTTCTGCTGCTGTTTCTGATACTGCTGCTGCTACTGCTGAATTTATGCTCAAGCCAAATTGAAAATTTATATTTGTAAAATCTGAAATACCTGTCTAAATTTTCTTCCTTTTACCGGTTTGGGACTTTACGTTCGGTTTGCGATTCAACACTTCCACTCCTTGACAAGAGGACGCTCCCAATGGAGTCACCCAAGTCGATCGCTGATACTCTGATTGACGATCGGCTCGAGTTCTTACTAGAAATCAATATTTCCGCGCCTATCAATAAAGTCTTAGCGAAGAAATCTATAAATTCATCTCGTGTTTGTCTTGATCTATTTTTTTATCAATAAAAAATAACTTGTGCTGTGATAAAATTTCAAGAAGAGGCTTTCGAGAGAATTTGCGTAACGAAAAAAAAAAAAAAGAAAAAAAAAAGAAAGATTTAAAGAATTGATCATTTTATTTCATTTAAATTGATTTACAGGAAAGTACTTCCAAAAGTTTAATAAAGTTCACCTACACTATGTAAAAAAACAAAAAAAAAAAACAAAAAAAACCTGCAACAAATAAAATTGCGTATTAAAAAAAGAAAAATCAAGAAGTACACCCTAGTGCAAAATAATTTGAGCAACCGAATCTATTCTCTGATCCACATACACCGGTGTGCAAATTAATTGAAATAATCGCTTTAGTTAGCCTTTTTCACCATACGGTCAGTTTTAGACCCACCGGAGTGACAGGGTGTAATCGATTTCTATTCTTTCCTCAGATTAGGTCATTTGCAATGGTGTGCACTAATATAAATCTACTTTCGGGTTGTATGAGGAAATTTGTTTGGCCTTGAAAAATACTGCGCCATCCGTGATTGCATCAGATTTTCATCACGCTCAGACACTATTGTCTCGACTGTCGATTAGTTGTCCTACAGCCATTGTCTGCGATGGACGTTACTCCAAGGAAGCATACGAAAATTGTAACGCCGCAACAACACACGGGCAAGCCTTTCCAGTGAGCAAATCAAAGTACTATCGACTAGTTCGAAACACTCATGATTTAAATCCAATCGAGGATTTGTGGTCAATCTGCAAGGAAAGACTTTGTGAAATGAGCATACGACGTACTATATGCACTGGGACATGTTTCACTGGAAAAATACTAAAAAGGTAAATAATATGGGATTATTCGTTTTGTGTCAATTAATTTGCACAAGGGTGTATAAGTAGTCAATTGCTGATACCTA
>CAHIKZ030000131.1:1730000-1765000 GCA_903632075.3 Acanthosepion pharaonis | reverse complement strand
CGCTGGTCAATAATAATAGAATAGTTTTTTCTTCAATTATCAATTTGTCTTGTATTTATAACATTTCAATTCATATTTTTTCAGTTAAATATCCCTAATATAGATTAAACACAAGCGCAAGTCACAAAGAAATGTTTTATAATAATAATAATAATAATAACAACAACAAGAACTAAATAGAAATGCAGGATCTGCGGAAAATATAATGAAACTGTATTATGTTTGGATGTCTGGGACTGGCAAAAAATGAATATACCCAGAGACATAACAAGGTAGGGACTTATGTGCACTGGAAGCTATACAAGAAGCACAAAATCGAAACCACTGAGAGATGGTGTGAGAACCAACCAGACACAGTTACATAAAATAAGGATGTAACTATCAATCCAAACTGACAGGGAAAATAAAAGACAACAGACCTGATATTATCATAAAAGACAAGAAATTCAGATAGTGTATGTTTATTGACATAGCAGCAACATCTGAGAGAAACACCTCCATGAAAATTATCGAAAAATTGTCCAAATACAAGGACCTGGAGATCGAGATTAACAGGATATGGGGAATGAAGACTGAGACTGTACCAATAGTAATCAGAGCTGTGGGCCTCGTGAGAAAAGGAATGGAGAATTTTATTAACAGTGTTCCAGGTAACATCAACATACAGGTTGCCCAAAAGATCGTCTTACTAGGAACATCTAATATAATAAGAAAAGTGCTATCAGTTAAATGATAATTCTTCTATAGGGCCTAAGGACCATAGTTTGGACCCAGCTTTACAGGATACAAAGGAAACATAACATACACAAATAATAATAATAATAATAATAATAATAATAATAATAATAAATTACAAAGGTTTCACAATCTATAAATGTATTTTCTAATTCTTAATATATATTAAGCCTGGAGCATCACTTTATTGCATAACGTAGTTCGTCGCTTATAAGACGCTCTGTTGCATTAGACGTACCTCCCCATAAAAAATGAAGGAAAAAAATTCTCCTTGTACTTCATAACCCTCCTCATTATCCCTAGTTTTACCCACTGAATATCCAAGAAGCACAAAATCGAAACCACTGAGAGATACTATGAGCACTAACCAGACAAAGTTACCAAAAATAATTATGTAACTATCCTCTGGGACATGGCGATTCAAACTGACAGGGAAATAAAAGACAACAGACCTGATATTATCATAAAAGACAAGAAATTCAGGAAGTGTATGATTATTGACATAGCAGTATCATTTAAGAGAAACACCTCCATGAAAATTATCGAAAATTGTCCAAATACAAGGACCTGGAGATCGAGATTAACAGGATGTGGAGAATGAAGACTGAGACTGTACCAATAGTAATCGGAGCACTGGGCCTCGTGAGAAAAGGAATGGAGAATTTTATTAACAGTGTTCCAGGTAACATCAACATCAGGTTGCCCAAAAGATCGTCTTACTAGGAGCATCTAATATAATAAGAAAAGTGCTATCAGTTAAATGACAATTCTTCTATACGGTTTAAAATTTGGACCCGGCTCTACATGATGCAAAGCAAGAAACATAACATACACAATAATAATAATAATAATAATAATAATAATAATAATAATAATGGCAGTTAATTTTCAACGCTGTAATTTGGTTTGGGGATATGTGAAGTTACTGTAACTTTATTATGAATTATTTCCTGAGCATAGACTGACCGCTCAACCCCAGTGTTGTTACAATGTTATGGTAATGTGGCAAAGTACTGAAGCTGAAAAACATGTCCTTCTTCTTCTTCTTCTTCTTCTTCATCTTCTTCTTCTTCTTCTTCTACCCTCCTTCTCCTAACCGCCGCCTCCTCCTCCTCCTTCTTTTTCTTCTTATTCTACCCTCCTTCTTCTAACCGCCGCCTCCTCCTCCTTCTTCTTCTTCTTCTTCTTCTTCTTCTTCTTCTTCTACCTCCTTCTCCCAACCTCGCCTCCTCCTTCTTTTTCTTCTTCTTCTACCCTCCTTCTTCTAACCTCTCCCTCCTTCTTCTTCTTCTTCTTCTTCTTCTTCTTCTTCTTCTACCCTCCTCATCTTAACCCCTCATCCTCCTTCTTTTATATATATATATATATATATATATATATATATATGTGTGTGTGTGTGTGTGTGTGTGTGTGTGTGTGTGTGTGTGTGTGTGTGTGTGTGTGTGTGTGTGTGCAAGCAAACACCCACAGTCTAGCCTGCCCATTTAACGCTTTCAAATATGTGTTGATAATATACGCAGGCATAGTTGAATCTTTACTTGCATATCTACGAGCCTATGTAGATAATTTCGAATGAGATTATAACCAAATACCTCAATCCATAATTATCGACCTGCCCCAATCCGGGAAATGCCAAAAAGATCGAATTTCTACACATTTTTTCCATTCCTAGCTTCCAAAACAAGAGTTGATCTTGTATGGGTTTTACACCCCCCCATCTGTTTAGCTTCCAAAATATCATCTGAAATGTTTATTTTCCGGCGCCATCAAATTCGTCCATTAATTACCCCGCCATATGTCCATGAGAACTGACAGAATTAGTGTAACTTTCTTGCACTTGGAGAAATCAGAACGATGACACATTGATGAAGATTTTTCTCCGACTAAGAGAACGAGTGGTCAACATTACAGTCATTTCTCCCTCTTGTGGTAGATCTAAGAAGAAAGAGTGCGGCTTTATGACTAAATCTGAAGAAGGGCTTTTGGTTGACATGCATTACCCAGTTGGTAAGGCGATATAGATGTAAGACAGGCTTCCAAAGATACACTATACAAATTCAACTCTTGACGGAAGTTAACACATTTCCACTGAATTACCAACCAAAGAATACCGACCAGGGTATTGTGATAAAAATCATCAGGATGGCATGCGATTCTTGATATTTTCGGATGATAAACTTTTCTGAAAATTTGTCAAAGTACAACGACCTTGAAATAGAAATCTCGAAAATGTGGCATATGGGAACATCAACAATACCTGTTGTAGTTGGAGCCCTAGGACTGGTTGGAAAAGATTGCAGTAGACTAATTGAAGGGATTCCTGGAAGTCCATGCCTCAAGGAGATACAAAAAATTGTTTAGACAAGTACAGCCCACACCTTACGAAGGGCTTTATCTATGTAATTTAATTCTTTTTTTTCTTTTTGTCAGTGGAAAGTGTCATGACGCCATTTCTAACCTAAGGTCCCTGGGTGGGACCTGGAAAGAAATGTGTAAACGCCAGAAATCAAAGAAAATAAAAAAAAATAATAATGATAATAATAATAATAATATGAAGAAAAAGAAGAAACAGAAAAAGTGGAATACGGAACTATATTTCCCAAGAAAGACATTTCAATTCTCAGATAATAAAAATAAGGAATTTGTGGAGAGCCGTGATCGTTTTTGTCGTGAAGGGAGAAAAACTGATTTGAATTCCAAATCTTAGAGAAGACAATGGAAAAGACTGGGGCTATATTTCCCAAGAAGGCATGACCATTCACAGATAATAAAGAAAAGGAATTTGTGGAGAGCCGTGATCGCTTTTCTCGTGGAGAGAGAAAAACTGATTTGAATTCCAAACCTTAGAGAAGACAATGGAAAAGACTGGGGCTATCTATCTTTCCCAAGAAGGCATGGCCATTCACAGGTAATAAAGAAAAGGAATTTGTGGATAGCCATGATCGCTTATAGTGTGAAGGGATATTATATTTAAAAAAAAAAGATAATTTTTTTGCTTGTTACAATATCTCCCCTTTCTAGACAAAATATATTTCTAAGTTTCCAAGTTAATCAGATTTAAATTGATTTTATTGGATATATTCACAAGTTAATATCTTTTTTTCTTTCTATGCAATGACAAATTCCTTTTCTTTATTATTTGTGAATTGTCATGTCTTCTAGGGAAGGATAGGCCCAGTGTTTTCCATTGTCTTCTCAAAGATTTGGAATTCAAATCAGTTTTTCTCCTTTCAGAACAAAAACAATCATGGCTGTCCACAAATTCCTTTTCTTTATTATCTGTGAATTGCTAACGTTTTGACAGAGGACTTTAAGTGTGACAGTGAGATCCGTAGATGTACTGGAATGGCCAAAGGGCACATTCTAAAAGCCAGGCAGAGTATTGGTAACAAAGCAAAGAATACTGAGCTGTTACGTGACATCTGTACTTCTTTACGGCAGCGAATGTTGGACGATTTCCTCAAAGATGAAGAAGAGACTCGAGGTGAGGGAGATGTGGTTCTACAGAAGGATGCTAAGGATATCATGGACCGAGCGTGTGAGCGACGATGAGGTTGCAAACAAGGAGAAGGCTTATACTTAACATTAGAAAGAGGCAGCTGAAGTTTCTGGGACACATAATGAGGAAGGAGGGCCTGGAGAATCTGATACTCACGGGTCGAATACAGAGAAAGAGAGACAAGGGAAAACAACGCGTTAAATAACTAGCGGGCTTAAGCAAGTGTATGACAGAATGTGGTCTGGGGGAGGAAGCTGAGGAAAGGAAATTGTTGAGAACTGCAAGGGATAGAGGGAGGTGAAGAGCCATGATCGCCTACGTCTTGAAAGGACATGGCACATAAAAAGAAAAAAAAAGAATCTCTCTGTAGAAAAGTCGATTGTGCTAAAGCTATTTGGAAGAAGCATATTGACAAGTAAACTTTTTTTTCGACATTGCATAGAAACAGGATGCAATAAAATGGCCGAAAACGCGAAATATATTGTAAATAGAACGACACATTTATAGTGCGTACATTTGGCCTCAAGTCGAAGTCTGAATTATCATTACAACTACATTCATTGATTTTTCCTCGCCTCCATTACAAAATTGCCAACAATTGCCAGTCGAGATTAAACTGCAAGTATTCCTGGACATTGATAAGACCATGCTGTGTTGTCATGGTACCGAATTACACACACACACATATATATATATATGTATATATATAAGTATATATATATATATATATATATATATAAGTGTGTATATATATATATATATATATATATATATATATATATATATATATATATATATATATATATATATATATATATATATATATATATATATATATATATATACACATATATATTAGCACTATTATCCAAGTAAAATTGAATTGATTTCTATGAGCAGCTGGTGTGTTTCGTATAAAGAAACAGGTTAACATTCCCTTCCTTATCCGCCGTGAGACGATGGACTAGACGTTAGAAGTCTGACTGCACTTCAAGCAATCGGGTTTCGATCTCGGCTTGAAGTCCCACCAAGTAGCTGTGATACTGCGAAACAGTCTGTGTGTGACAAAATGTGTATTGCGTTTTGGGGCAGCAAACTCTTTTTTATGCAAGTTTCTTTGTAAACAGCTGACATGGTGCCTGGATTGACTTTTTTTTTTATATAATTTCTCAAATTTTTTTTCTCTTTTGAGGACATTAATTCTATAAAAATAGTCGAAATGTTTACTTTAAGTCATTATTAAAGATAGATTTTCTACTTTTAGGTGAGGATATGGAATGTATTATGTATGTATCTAGAGTTCAATTCCTGTCGGTGGACGCATATTTTCTACGAAATTTCTCGAAAATTCAGACAGATAAATGTACATAATTTTGTTTAATTAAAAAAAAAAAGCAACACAGCATTTACTCAGATAAGTGTATCCATAAAAAATCGAATAAATAGAAAACATATTAAAATGTTTGTCGGATTTAATAAATTTCATATAATATATATATATTATAAATTAACTGATTTAAAATATACTTTCTTCGCTACACAGGAATTACCATGTTTCAAAAACCGAAGTTAAAAACTACAAATTTAATTATAAAATTAAATATATATATATATATATATATATATATATATATATATATATATATATATATGTCAATGTGTGTATGTCTGTGTATGTTTGTGTGCAAAGTGATAACGCACTGAGATAAATAATTGTGAATAATAGATAGATACGAACAGAATGATAGATAGATACATAGATAGATAGATATGAACAGTTTGCAACAGACAGACAGATAGATAGATAGATAGATAGATAGAAAGAGAATGAGATAGATAGATACGAAGTGAATGAGATAGATACGAAGAGAATGAGATAGATAGATAGATAGATAGATAGATAGATAGATAGATAGATATGAACAGAATGTGATAGATAGATAAATAGATAACATACTAATGTAGAGATACAGATAATTAACACATTGGTACATATATATATATATATATATATATATATATATATATAGAGAGAGAGAGAGAGAGAGAGATAAGTAGATAGATAGATAGATAGATAGATAGATAGATAGATAGATAGATAACACTAATATAGAGATACAGCTAATTAACACACTGATTGATTGATGAATAGATAGATATTGAACTGCCTTCGATAGGAAAATAGATCGATCGACAGATAGATACGGACAGACAGATAGAAAGATAGATACGGACAGACAGATAGAAAGATAGATACGAACAGAATGATAGATAGATAGATAGATAGATAGATAGATAGATAGATAGATATGAGTAGACATAGATAGATAGATAGATAGATAGATAGATAGATAGGTGAAAACGGAATCAGGTAGTTTGATAAAATATACTACGCAATTGAGAATTTCTCCTTTGAACGCAGTGTTCAGCCATTGATTTTAAAAAAGTACCTCATGCGGAAAGATTTTTTCGTTTTTTTTTTTAAACATCCGATTAGCAGGGGTAGACAGAATATCTGAATGTTTCTATCGACCATTCGGATAGTTGGAAACATACCTTGAAAAAAAAAAAAAAGACACGTTTTCTGTCTCCCTGCCAAATCGATGACCGATATTTCGATTGCAGTGAATCGATAAATTCCCTCGCAAATCAAAAGTCCGTAGTATGTATTCGCGCCTTTCCTAACCGCGATCAAAAAGCATAAAGACGCCCTTCAGTCAACGCAGTCGCATTGCAAAGAAAGAATCAGTTCGCGTGAAGCTTTTATTCAGAACAAATAACGACACAAACCGTACGCTTCATTAAATTCCCAAGTGTGACATGCTAGCAGCCTTCCTTCAAGGCCAAACGAACTGACGATCGTTTTGGATATCAATTGTACCTTTTCGGCAATGACCGTCTTTCTTTGCAAGTATCACAAAGCAGGTAACACGGGAATTGATTTTAGTAGGTTTTGCTCGATTGTTAAAAGTCCCTCCCACGCCGGCTGCATGAGAACGTGGAATTGCCGATGGGTCTGTGCTCGCAAGCTTCTCAGTTGGTGAAGGCAAAACGCCGACGTGAGTGTAGCTTACCGCTTTTAGATGTGGAACTTGCAAATCGGCAGACGGTGTTCAAGTCCCGGTTTAGCCAGTTGCTTCAATTTCACACTTGTGTCCTTGGGAGAAGTAAGGATCTTTTCCTTCTACCCATCCAAAGCTACGACTTGAATGCGAAAATTCATTGTAAAGCATTTTACTATGGAAACGCATTACCAACGATTGTATTATGAAATGGATTACAAACGATTTTATTATGAAAATGCATTGCAAATGATTTTATTATGAAAATGCATTGCAAATGATTTTACAAAAAAATTGCATTGCAAATGATTTTACTATAAAATTGCATTGCAAATGATTTTACTATGAAATTGTATGGCAAATGATTTTACAACGAAAATGCATTAAAAAGGATTTTATTATGAAAATGCATTGCAAATGATTTTAGTATAAAATTGAATGGCAAATGATTTTAGTATGAAATTGCATTACAAATGATTTTATTAGGAAAATCCATTGCAAATGATTTTACAACGAAAATGCATTACAAATGATTTTACTATGAAATTGCATTGCAAATGATTTTACAACGAAAATGCATTACAAATGATTTTATTATGAAAATGCATTGCAAATAATTTTGCTCTAAAACTGCATTGCAAATGATTTTATTAAGAAAATCCATTGCAAATGATTTTATTATGAAAATGCATTACAAATTATTTTACTATAAAATTGCATTGCAAATGATTTTACTATGATATTGTATTAAAAAAGTTGGTTACTATTAAAATGTATTGCTATTAGGAATCCATTTCAATTTAGTTTATGGGAAAGCATTGCCTATGATTTTACAATGGAAAAGCAATGCCAATTAATTCTTTATATTAATGCAATCTAAAAGAATTTATTGTTAAAATTCATTACGATTGATTTTACTATTAAAATGCATTTCAATTTATTTTACTATAAATATTCATTGTAAATGATGGTAGTTTTAAAATGTATTGTAAATGATTTTACTATGAAAATGGATTTCAATTTAGTTTTCTATGCAAATGCTTTGTAAATAATTTTACCCTGGATATCAAATTCAATTTAGTTTACTATGAAAATGCATTAAAAATATTTTTCCCTGGGAAAATGCGATTCCGTTCATTTTACTATAGATCGCATTGCAAATGACTTTACAATTAAAATCTATTGCAGTTGATTTTAATATAACAAAGCATTTTACTTCTGAAATCCATTGAAAATGATTTTACTATGGAATTGCATTGCAACTGATATTACAATGAAAATGCATTGTATATGATTTTACTATTAAAATCTATGGCGAATGTTTTTACTACTGAAATAGATTGCAAAATATTTCACTAGTATTATCCATTGCCAATTAGTTATACTATGGTAATACAATATCTGTTTATATTTCTGAAATTAGGTATTGTAATTATTTACATTGTTCTGACTGTTATCCTCATCTTCAGTGCCATATTCACGACGTTTCGGCTGTTTTACGGCCTTCTAAAGTTGATTAGAATTTCCAACTGAACCCTTTATTTAAAGATAGATTATTCTAGTTCCACTGCCATGCCTCTTTCAGATGTCTCAGTTTTCTTCATTTCACTCAACTTTCCAAGTTTTTGATCCACACTCCATTAGCCAGGTATTGAACCCACAACTCTTTGGGTCAAGTCACTTGATCCAACAAACGCTTGAAATTATTAGAAAAGTCAGTACATAAACTTTCTGAATAGAGAAAATAAGATTAGGGAAACACCTAATGTTTTTATATATTCATTTTTTTTTATTTACATGTGGGTCTTGAGAGAAAAATGTTTTACTTTAACCTGTTTCTCTTTCAGTTTTTTCAAAAGGTTTTTAAATGTTTATATCCCCACGTGTTGACGCTTATATCTTGAACAAATGAAAAAATCAAGGGGCGTAACTGGTTTTATATGTCACTTATGGCAAGGAAAATATGATAGAATCTATTTTGAGGGACATGCCTCTAGTTTATTTAATGTATTGAGTTTCGGTTTAAATCGCTATTTCTCTATTAATACGTTTTTGTTCGATGATTTTGTAGCCGCATTATAGAATAGAAAGCTATTAAAGTTTGGTAGATTCCGTTCTCCGCACTCCACTATATGTTGGCTAAGGGGTACTTTTCTTGTGTGGGAATCCCTAATTTGTTGGTGATGAACTGACATCTTTTGTCGGACTGTCCGTGATATTAATATTAGTTTTTAAGCCTTTTTATTATATCCTTACTCTATCCTGGACATTGAGTTCCACCTGGATTCTATCCTCTTGGAATTTTTTTTATACAAATATATATGTATGTATGTATGTATGTATGTATGTATGTATGTATGTATGTATATTTATATATTTTAGATATATGATTGCATATGTATGTGTATACTTACCACTAATATTATATATATATATATATATATATATATATATATATATATATATATATATATATATATATATATATATATATATATATGTGTGTGTGTGTGTGTGTGTGCGTTTCAATCCTTTTTCTCTTTATATAAATATATATATATATATGTGAGTGTGTGTCATGTATATATGTATGTATTGCTGGCTGCTCATATTCGAGAATATCCCTATTGCAGACGCTAGCTCAGGCGCATTTGTGTTTAACCCACTTAGCCCGCCTGTGGTTTATACTGTAATTATGCTGAGAAGACCTCACCTACAGTTTCTGGAAAGGAGAGTGTTATATAACGTTATCAACACTCGGTCACGATGACTTGTGGCTTCGTGCTAGCACAGCTATCGACGGCCCCCAAGTGTCCCGTCTACCCAATTTTACTCATAAGGCTTGGGTCAAGCCGTGGTATGGTTTTCCTGCACTTTTCTAAGATGCCGCACGTTGGGAACGCCCCATCTAGTCCGATGACATATGACAAATCGACCTTGGTGAGATTCGAAGCCGGGTCTCATGGCTAGAATGCGAACGTTCTATTCACTCGGCCACGTGCGTGTATGTATGTAGAGATAGATAGATAGATAGATAGATAGATAGATAGATAGATAGATAGATAGATAGAGCAAAAGAGAAAGAGAAGGAAAAGAAAAATGTAGAGAAAGACAGAAAGTATAAATTTTCAGTTTAGCTTAAACAGGATAATCCTTTATGTTTCTGAGTCTCGTGTAGACCGGAGTAATTTTAAAACTAGTTTAAATCTGATCCTTTTTCAACTTATAATTCATTATCAATTTTCTCTTACCTGCGTCTTTCAAAATGTTTTAAGCCTCACCCGGAAAAGAAGCGCGAAAGTTGGACATTTTTGTTGTGGCAACTCACTATAAAACTAGGAAAATTAATTCAAATTTACGTCTTAATCTATGTGTAGATGAGGTCTGTCTAAAGTTAAGAGGTATTCGGCAAACCTAAAAATGGACATAACAGATGCCCGAGCAGTCATAAATTATCTGAAAAATAAAGGTATAACACCCAAGGAAATCCCTAAGGACATCCTACAAACACTTTGCTATTCAACTCTGACGAATTTGACTGCGGAATTTAAGCGGATCACAGACAACACAGATGACTCTCGGCAGGTCGTACAAAAATCTAAAAACATTTATAAACAATTAATTGGCATTCACCGAATGATTTTGGATGGCAGGCCTCATACTGTCCAGGACATAAGTAAATCCACGTGATATTAGTTATGGTTGGGTCCATACTGTTTTAAGTGTGATCTTGGGAATGAGCAAGCTGTCTGCAAGATGGTTTCCAAGACCAGAAGCTGAAAAGAGTTGATATTTCCAGAACCATACTGACTCACTTTCCAGTTAGGATCGAACTCACTATTCAGTCCTAAATGATCTAGTGATAAAAGCTTGATAACTCGAAGTACCCTCGCCATGTCCCTATGAAGTTCTAAGTAGGTTCCATAAGTACATTTTGTCTGTGGGGGTCTGCGGACGAGAAAAAAAAACAAAAAAAAAAAACAATTTAAAAAAAAAAAACTAATCCTATTGCATATTGACAATGAAAAAAAAAATCCTATTTACAAAGTTAAACAAAATAGTGTGAGCAATATCGACCCAGCTCATCGCTCTCAGAAATTGTGGCAGAAACACCGTTTAATCAGACGAGTTTGAGCGGGACTGAATACAATAACTGAAAACTATCACCCTACCAAACACACACACACACATAAAACACCCCTACAGCAAATCCCACTGGCGGGCCGCTGGTGGCGACGCCAGTGGTCCTCTGGTGGCAGCCGCAGGCAGGTGTCTGGTGGGCCATCTGTGGGCCTCTAGCGGTCCACTCGTGGTAGCATTGCCGAGAGAAACACACCGGCGGTCCGACGGCGGGCCACTAGCGGTAAACGCTAATGGCATGCCACCCAGTGGCAGATTGGTGGCCTGCATGTAGGGACGCCCTCTTCTAAACGCAAAAACAAATAGGAAAGCATACACGAAAAAAAAAAAAAAAAAAAAAAAAAAAAAGAAAAAGGCACTCCGCATCCACTGAGAGAGCTGTCATTTCTGTCTCACTGGGGAAGGGAAAGCAAAATTAAACCCAATCAATTGGGGAGAAAAATAAAAGGACTGAAGAACTTTTATTTTTTATAGCATTACGTCCCAAGCAAGGCGTGAAAGCCACTACGATGCAGGGGGTTGCAGAAGATTTGGAGCGAGAGCAGATAGAAGTGATAGAAGAAAGGATGAGGAGAAGGATAGTGGGTAGATCAAGGTAACTGGAGATGTCGATCGACATTACATTTGAATAGTTGGAGATTATAGCTCTCAGGAAACAGTAATTGGGAAGGGAGTTCCACAGGCGAGAGGTGCGAGTTATGAAGCTATTGGAGTAGAAGAGACGGCTACATTTAAAAGTTTCAACAGTGAAAGGTTGAGAGCGGGATGCCAGCCTCGGAGGGCGCTTGAATTCATGAAGTCTGGGAACCAGTGAAAGCAGCTCATCGGAGTAATTACCATGAAAGTATTTGTAAAAAAGACAGCGAGAGGCGACGACACGTCTGTGAGAGAGTGACTGTAGACGAGACGCTAGATCAGGGCCAATTATATTACATATCCGTCTCTGGATCTTGTCAAGAACTCCGAGGTAAACAGAAGGTGCACTAGAACATATATGGCAGTAATACTCCATGCAAGGGCGAATGGTTGATTTGTATATTTGAAGTATCGATTCCGGGGAGAAAAATTTCCTGGCGCGGCACAGAGAGCCAAATTTCCTTGCGGTTGGACGATGCAATTGACTCAATGTATTTGTTCCATCTAAGGTCAGCAGTCAACATGTGACCGAGCAGACACAGAGAGTTGCTCTCAAGAAGTTGACTATCAGACATTCTAATGGGAGGCAGGGAAGGATCTCTATGGTGATTAATAGAGAGTAGTTTAGTTTTTGAGGCGTTAAAGTTGACCAGCCAATTCTTGCCCCAATTAACAACCGATTGGAGGTCCATTTCAAGAGGAGCGGCCAGGTTAGTTTTGTCAGCGGCACTACGTTAACTTCGACGGAAGAAACTAAGGAAAACAAAGAAACAATCCCTAGAGTACACTAATTTTGGACCCGTTCAGAGATCTTAGTATCCGGATGCCTAACCGACATCGAAACCTCCCAACCTGGGAGCAGAGCTCATGAGAACAAATGCCGTGAAAATATTTACAGAAAAAAAAAAAACCCAGAAAGAAGCCACGTCAGGGCGGCGGGGAAGTGACTGAAGTCGAGATGCCAGGTCCGGACCGATAAGATCACAGAACCTTCTTTGGATTTTGTGGAGGATCTCGAGATATATAGCCGAAGCACCAGACAACATATGCTAGCAGTATTCAGTATTGAATGAGTGGTAGGCGTATAAATATACAAGGTGGGACGAAAAAATTGTCTGGTACGGTACAGTGCTCGACCTATACACGTGTACAGACGGTGACACGTCTGATGAGAAAGGTTGAAAGAAATAGAATAAACCGTCGAATAAATACGAATAATTTCTTCTGAAGGCAAACGATTCAGACGTCAAATACGCAATGACAGTGACGACGAGGAAGTAACATCTGTCCAATGCTTTAAAACCTTGACTGATATAAGTTATTCTGAAAATAACGTGATTTTTGGTCAGAATCGGCAGCAGCTGACCAAGAACTAATAGCCAGACACGAAAGAAATGGAAATGCTTTGCCAAAAAAAAAAAAAATCATAAGAAAAAGACGGGAGGAATTACCTTCTTTGCATGCAACGAAGCGAAAATCGTCACAGAACAACTTGTAAAAATGATTTCTTTTGTCTCGTTGTCAAATGCTGTCCACTGCTTATTTTAAGCAAATTTCAAGAAGATTATCTATCTATCTATCTATCTATCTATCTATCTATCTATCTATCTATTCCTGTCTGTTTATATCTATCTATCTATCTATCTATCTATCTATCTATCTATCTATCTATCTGTATGTTTCAGTTTATTCATTATTTAACAATCTATTGCAGTCTATTAAATATCTATCTATCTATCTATCTATCTATCTATCTATCTATCTATCTATCTCAGTCTTTTCATATCTATATTTCTATGAAAAATTTCTCAGAGATAACCTGTAGAAAAAGACAATGTTTATAAATGTAAAAGAAAAACAATAGAAAACTAATATTACCCGACAATTTTCGTCCAGTTCCTTGAAAATGCCATTGGACGAAACGTGGTGGCTAATATTACAGTTTTCCTATCTATCTATCTATCTATCTATCTATCTATCTATCTATCTATCTATCTATCTATCTATCTCAGTCTTTTCATATCTATATTTCTATGAAAAATTTCTCAGAGATAACCTGTAGAAAAAGACGATGTTTATAAATGTAAAAAAAAAAAAAACAATAGAAAAAAAAACTAATATTACCCGTCGAATTTTGTCCAGTTTCTTGAAAATGCCATTGGACGAAACGTGTTGGCTAATATTACAGTTTTCCTATCTATCTATCTATCTATCTATCTATCTATCTATGTCAGTATTTTCATATCTATCTATCTATCTATCTATCTATCTTCATGAAAATCTACGGAAATATATCTTTTAAGTTGTTTTCAATGTTTTCATTTTAAAGTCGTAATTTTCGGACACGCCTCTTTCCTTTTTACGAGACAAAAAATAAACAAAGAAGTGGGACTCTTCTGGGGAATGTTGTTTTGATTGGTTAGACGGCTCCCTGCCGTAACTACATTCTCTGAATAAACACAAATCCCTGTTTAATCTTTGTACATGTGATTCTATTTTGAAGATTCCTACTTTATATATATATATATATATATATATATATATATATATATATATATAAGTGTGGATATAAACTAAAGCAAATAAATATTTATTAACTTTAATTTATGGTGCAAGCAAAACAGTCTTAATGTATTTAAATAGAGCTATGAAGTATATATTAATAAATACACATATACCTATGTTAGTAGTGCAGCTTAAAGTTTCATGGTCTCCCAAGTCGTCAGGCACGTATGACAAAAGGGTCGCTTGTTGCAGTTGTTTTTTTGTTTTTTTTTTTTTTAATATTTGGTCTCATGGAATGAACGGTAAATTATACGCAGATTCAAAGCTCGAAACTGATATAAACCCAATATTTTTTGGGGTGCAAGTTCAAAATATAAAGTGTACAAAGGGAGATATTGAGGAAAGCAAAACAAAATTAAAGGAGAATGATATAAAGTTTATATGGTACATGTTTTTTAACCTGGGAAAAAGCAAGATTTAAGTTTTATATATATATATATATATATATATATATAATAATAATAATATTTTTTGTTTAAAAATATGATTCCTTCGCTACATAAGAGTTTTCATGTTTCAAAAACGAGAGCCGAAACCATCCAAATAATTATTAAAATTCAGTTGAATTGAGATGTTTAGTCCCGTTTCATCTTCAAGCGAAATTTTAGGAATAAGCTATCTCTTGGTTTACGTGTGTTTTTAGGCATGGTCCGTTAAAAAATTCGTTATTGTGGGAGTGGCTAGACTATTTTTCTTCGTTAAGTGGTCAGAGAGTTAATTCTTATCAACAGATTCATCATCTTCAGAGAGGTTTTGCTAAAACGAAGAAAAATAGTCTACCCAGTGAGCGAAATAAAGGGTTCGGTTCGACATTCCAACCACCTGAAGAAGGCCGGAGCGTACAACGGCCGAAACGCTGTGATAGATATGGCGAAAAAGATGAGGACAATAGTCCGAATAATGTAAATAAGAGTTCTCATGTTTCAAAACAAGAGCCGAAACTTCAATATAATTATTTGAATTAAATTAAAGTAACAAGCTCTGTTCCATCTTCAAGCGAAATTTTTTTGGGAATAACTAATTCCTGAAATTTACGCGTTTTATAAGCATATTCATTATTAAAATTAAAATTACTATGGTAACGGCTAGAGCAATTATTTAAAAAAGGGCGTAAAGGTTATATATATATAAAGGTAACTTTCATTAAAGACGTCTCATAAGGAACTGCGATTAAGCTTTTTATTCAATTCATCTTGTATTCGTATAAGGGATTTCGTGTATCTGGACCATAGTTGATGTCTTTGTTTCTTTTTTGAAATCATTTACCAAACACGGTGAGCATATTGTAGCCGTGTTCATAGTTAATATCTTTGAGTGTTAGCTTTTTTTTCCTGTTTTCACATGAAGATCTGCTGTTGTTCTTTAAACCAAACCGAAGCTCTGAACAGCTTTAAACATATCTGTCATTCAAGGGACGTTGTCCTGACTGGCTTTATTGGATGTAATTGAGTAACATCACCCTCTTGAACCATTGTGTTTCAATATATATATATATATATATATATATATATATATATATATATATATATATATATTGGGTTGTATTGATGTGAGTTTGTGACCCTGGGTTTCACGCTTTTGCGATCGTCAGACAAACTGATTAATTTTTCAAAATTTGGGGATTATGTAGATTGCTTGTATTGGTGTTATTATGGAAGTGGGGGGGATCGTCGTCGTGATGTGAATGTCCGTACACCCGTTGAGGTACGCAGACGCCCATACACACTTATATAATATATAAATAATTATATATATATATATATTTATATTTATATATACACACTTTTCATATATATATATATATATATATATATATATATATATATATATATATATATATATATATATATATATATATATATATATATATATGTGTGTGTGTGTGTGTGTGTCTGTGTGTAGCTGATTCAGACTGCATTTACATGCCACACATTACACTCACACACACATTTTCAGCTGGTCATGAAGAAGGCTATCAGTGTTATGTATGAGACCATTCTCAAAAGATTCAAGATAGTTGACATGAGTAGATTTCAATTTGAGGACACAATGCCAAATATCACACTCCTCCGAATGAAATTCAGGTGGAAGGTCAGATGTGCACCCCCCTTTCTGAGACCACGATTCAACTTTCCATTTTCAATGCAGCATACGACCGTCTTTAATGGATTTTCTCCGTACATCGCCATCAAAGGACACCTCCACCCGATCGCTCACATCTACTTCAAAAGCTGTGACGTCTCCCTTGATGCAATCCCTGAATTTCGTTTCGAATTTGTACGATGAGTGTTTACCAGCATTTAGTACAATAGAAAAGAGGCACCTTGAAATCTGTACACACATACACACACACGCGCATATACACACACACATGAACGTACTCAAAACAAATACACACACACATGAGACGCACACACGCATACAGACGAAATCAGTGGTAACATAATCGTGAAAACTTAGCCAGTAAGTATAAATTTATATGTGTATGATTATCTTTATTAGACATTATGTTTGTTGGTTTTTCGCATGTTGATTTGGGAACGTTTTTACGTTTTACGTACATACCGTTTGTTTTAGATAAACATACTTTAGATTCTTTAAGAATGGAATCCTTGAAGATTGGTGATGTAATATAATGTTTTTGACGTGTGTGTATAGTGGGTAATATTGTTATTAGTAGGCCCTCGAGGTACTTTCTTCGTAAAGAGTTATGTTCTTTTTTAATGAGAGCGGTATTTGTAAAATCAAAGCTATGGCCAGTTTTGTTTCTACGTATTTTTCTCCATATCTGATGAAGCTTTAATAAAATGAAATATGCCAGATTGATAAACGTTTACTATTTGTCTTATTCTGTTGGATTCCGATCTATATTTTATCCCAACAGATAATTATATATATATATATATATATATATATATATATATATATATATATATATATATATATATGTGTGTGTGTGTGTGTGTGTGTGTGTGTGTTGTGTTTGTGTGTGTGTATATATATATATATATATATATATATATATATATATATATATATATGAAGAAATATAGTCTTAAGGTTTGCTATATTTATGGGATAAAGTGCTCAATATCAGAGATAGAGCGTGTGTAAATATAAAAGTGAACATAGAAGTCAACACATAGAGGCGACAGTCTGTTTCATGCTATATGCAATAAGTGTTGACTTATGTTCACTTTTATATATATATATATATATATATATATATATATATATATATATATATATATATATATAATAAGTGGCGTTCCAGAATCAAAGAGAGACGACGCGTTCAATCAAAGTTTCCATGCCTAACTGAAAAACCGTAGATATTGCTTGATCTGTGTAAGTGCATAAAAATTCTATTTGCCCACGTGGGATTTAGATTGTGTACGTCTGCTAGACATTATGTTTGCTGGTTTTTCGCATGTTCATTTGCGAACGTTTTTGCCTCTTCCGTATATACCGATTGTTTTAGATAAATAAAAAAAAACAGTTAAAATATGTCTCACTGTGAGTGCATCGTGGCATGTTGGACATGTTTGCTCTTTGTTCTTCATCAGTTAAACGACATGAACGTATCGGTGACCGCATCTAAAATCCCAATAAAGGTAGGAGTGGACGTACTTGTTGCAACAGACCTTGGGGCACACCCACAACTTCCTTGACTGAAGCATGAGAATTTTCACGATCATGTTACCCAGAAATTGAGATCACTAACGCTGAAATCTAAATATTTTAAACGTAAGTTTTATGACTTTGTCTACATATATATTATACAAGTGAAAAAAAACTTAATGTTAAATAGAAAAAGACATACACAAACAATCTAAATCCCAGATAAACAACTAGAATTTTTATCCACAGATCAAGCAGTATCTACGGTCATAAACTGTGCTTCTTACCTCTTTCTTTGTGGAATCGACTCCCATGAGGATGCTTCCCCGATTACTACAATCTTAACCTGTTCAAGTCTAGGGATAACCGTTATCTTCCCCACATATTCTCATAAATTGTGCTTCTTACCTCTTACTTTGTGCATCCGACTCCCAAGAGAATGTTTACCTGATCCCTACAGTCTTAATCTATTCAAGTCTAGGGTTAACTCCACATATCCTCATAAGACTTGCCCCTTTCACCTCTGCGCCATATGCAGTGTGAACATTATTGTAAAAGAAATATTCATGCAAGATGCTGTTCCTTCATTTTATATGAAGTTGTCTATTGTCCAACTTGTCAGAAATTGTTCCAAATTAATGGAACGACGTTCGACTTCTTCAGATATTTACCTAATAGAAAAAATTTGATCCATCGTTTGAAATGGTGAATATCAAAATGGATAATGTTTAGGCGAAAAAGATCTCTTAAAATGAATATAACCTACTGCGGGTATTGACAAATTCGAAACACTGAAAAAGTTAAGAAACTCGATGAAAAAAAGAACTATGAACGTTATAGAATATCAAGTAATTAATATTAACACGTAAAACAATAAAATGCTTTGGTTTGATAAGGTTGTTTTAGTTTAGCGGCACATCAACCTCTGTGGGTTATTTAATGACGAAATCCATGGCTTTAGCTACAGATATTTTGTACACAATTTCATACTTTCACGTTAAACGTATGCTTTATAAATATATAGTTTGTAGATTATCTATTTTGATTTTACAAATGTCAGCTTAATTTAAAAAAAAAGAACATAACTCTTTACGAAGAAAGTACTTCGAGGGCGTAAAATAACTATATTACCCACTATAAACACACGTCAAAATCATTATAGTACATCACCAATCTTTATGGATTCCATTCCTAAACAATCTAAAGTATAATTATCCCTCATAACTTTGGGAGGATGATAGAACAGATACAATACAAGTTATTTATTCACAACATATATAATTTCCATGGTTTGAATAAGCAGTTCTAAATAGAGTCTGGCCAAACTTAGCCTTTTGGCATAAAAGTGCTCTATTCTATAAAAATGACAGAGAATTTGAATATTTATTCAATAAACAGGTGGGCAATTACTGGTCACTAATTAAAGTTTTACGTGTTTGTACATAATCTTCAGTTAGCCACTAACTTGATGATTATCATGGAATCATTTATGCTCTAGTGTGAATTAGGTGGTCTGCTTCTGTTGGGCACTTCTTTTTTTTTGGCTTAATATCCAGCTCCTCCACCGTGAAGCCATCTTTTCTTGTTATTGAGAGCTTTTGGCTATACTGGCAAGCTTTTCCAGGTTTCTTTCTTTTTTTTTTTGCCATTTTAGATCTTGACTGGACGATCTGTCTTCCACACTGTGCGAGTTTTTTTTCTTGTCAAATTGTACTCGTCCGGTGCCATATAAGGTAATCATCTTATTACTGCAAGTTACTGGCTACCTGAAGATTCGGGTAGGTAGGCAGCTTGAGTTGGTCGCGAACTCAGCTCAGCTATTGCCGAACTCTCTGCCCGAAGGCAGAGAGACCCTGGACGAGGCTATGTCGAAGGGCAAAGTCTCGTCCAGGAGGTAGACAGACCCGAAACCATTTATATCGTCTACGGGGAATTTTTGGATTGCCACACATTAAATTCGTCCTTATGCCTCATCCTACCTTGTCGGGAAGTCGGTAAATATTATTGGCTGCCTGAAAATTATTAGCTACCTGAATATTGTGTGCAAACACATGAAACTTTAAGTAATGGCCAGTCATTGCCTACCTGGATATTGAATTTATTATATATATATATAAAATTTAGCCGTAACATAAAAAACAGCGCTTACAATTAAGTAATTTTGCAGCTGCATTGGTTAGAGCTTTTGCATATGTATTCTGGATTTTTTTCCTCTACAATTAAATCTCCTGCGGTGTGAATGAAGGTAGACTGTTTTTCAAATCAAAACCTCCAAAGAAAGCTAATACGAAACGTACCGTCAAAAAATGGCAGAAATTCTTTAGCAATTTTTGCAATTGTATTGCTAATACATTTTGCATGTGTATATTTTATGCAGTTAATTCTGTTACCACATATAAAATGGAATCCTGTTTTTATCATTAAAAGTAAAAATATCCAAAGATTTCACAAACCGTGCTATGAAAATTGACAGCTATATTTCTTACTGCCATATTTAAATAATACTTTCATGAGTAATAAAAGATTGTTAGCTATACAAACAACTCTTTTGTCGTGTGAAGAAATAATTCTGTTTTTTCATCATTAAAAACATAAATACCCCAAGATATCTAACACGTCTCGTGTCATTAAAAATGGCGGTCGAGTTTAAGTAAATTTTGACGGTTATATTAAGTAATTTTTCTTAATGAGTCATCTAGGATGTTGCGTATGCAATTAACACTAATGCCGCATGTGAGAAATTATTGCTTTTCTAAATACTAAAAGTAAACATATGGAAAGTAATATAAAAAAAGTTTCGTACCATGAAGGGTATCGACAATATATCTCTTATGGGATCTTATCCATAATTCAGACATTTACTGCAAGATATTGGAATAGTGATACTGGTCGAGACTACATTGTTCTCTCTACTAAACCTGATTGTTCATACTAACACTTCTACTTCTCTGTATATATTCCTGTTTGTAATATATCTGTGTTATTCCATACCTGTGTTCGAGTTCTTTTTTATTGGTTCTACCTTGGACTATCACCCGTGGTACAAGGAACCGAACCATAACAATATCAATAATTTTTGACGGGAATTTTAAAATGTTTCAGTTATGAGCTATCTACAATGCTTACCTATGCAACACACTCTGCAATATATATACAATACTTCTACAATACGCTCTACAATACCTATATAGTACACTCTACAATACACTCTACAATACATATATAGTACACTCTACAATACACTCTACAATACCTATATAGTACACTCTACAATACACTCTACAATACGTATATCGTACACTCTACAATACACTCTACAATACACTCTAAAATACCTATATAGTACACTCTACAATACTCTCTACAATACACTCTACAATACACTCTACAATACCTATATAGTACACTCTACAATACACTCTACAATACACTTATACAATACACTCTACAATACCTATATAGTACACTCTACAATACCTATATAGTACACTCTACAATACACTATACAATACGCTCTACAATACCTATATAGTACACTCTACAATACACTCTACAATACACTCTACAATACACTCTAAGATACCTATATAGTACACTCTACAATACACTCTGAATACCTATATGGTACAGTATAGTACACTCTACAATACACTCTACAAAACTATATAGTACACTCTACAATACACTCTACAATACACTCTACAATACCTATACAATACACTATACAATACACTCTACAATACACTCTACAATACACTCTACAATACCTATATAGTACACTCTACAATACACTCTACAATACACTCTACAATACATATATAGTACACTCTACAATACACTCTACAATACACTCTACAATACCTATATAGTACCTCTACAATACCTTACTCTACAATAAGCTCTAAATACCTATATAGTACACTCTACAATGCCTATATAGTTTTATCTACAATACCTCTAAGATACCTATAATCTTTGCTCTACAATACCTCTGCAATAGCTATGTAGCACATTATATAGTACACTCTACAATCCCTTCAATACCTATATATAATTACCTCTACAATACACTCTACAATACCTATGTAGCACATTATATAGTACACTCTACAATACCCTCTACAATACCTATATAGTACACTCTACAATACACTCTACAATACACTCTACAATACCTATATAGTACACTCTACAATACACTCTACAATACATACTACAATACCTATATAGTACACTCTACAATACACTCTACAATACCTATATAGTACACTCTACAATATACTCTAAGATACCAATGTAGTACATTATATAGTACACTCTACAATACACTCTAAGATACCTATATAGTACACTCTACAATACACTCTACAATACCTATGTAGTACATTATATAGTACACTCTACAATACCCTCTACAATACCTATATAGTACACTCTACAATAGCCTCTACAATACCTATATAGTACACTCAACAATACACTCTACAATACCTATATAGTACACTCTACAATACACTCTACAATACACTCTACAATACCTATATAGTACACTCTACAATACACTCTACAATACACTCTACAATACCTATATAATACACTCTACAATACACTCTACAATACCCTCTATAATACCTATATAGTACACTCTACAATACAGTCTAAGATACCTATATAGTACACTCTACAATACACTCTACAATACCTATGTAGTACATTATATAGTACACTCTACAATACCCTCTACAATATATATGGTACCTCTGTACACTCTAAATACCTATATAGTACACTCTACAATACACTCTACAATACACTCTACAATACCTATATAGTACACTCTACAATACACTCTACAATACACTCTACAATACCTATATAGTACACTCTACAATACACTCCAATATACCTATATAGTACACTCTGCAATACACTCTACAATACCTATGTAGTACATTATATAGTACACTCTACAATACCCTCTACAATACCTATATAGTACACTCTACAATACACTCTACAATACCTATATACTACACTCTACAATACACACTACAATACACTCTACAATACACACTACAATACACTCTACAATACACTCTACAATACCTATATAGTACACTCTACAATACCTATGTAGTACATTATATAGTACACTCTACAATACCCTCTACAATACACTCTACAATACTATATACTACACTCTTTACAATACACTCCTACAATACACTCTACAATACCTATATAAGTACCTCTACAATACACTCTCTACACTCATAATACCTATATAGTACACTCTACAATACACTCTACAATACACTCTACAATACCTATATAGTACACTCTACAATACACTCTAAGATACCTATGTAGTACATTATATAGTACACTCTAGAATACCCTCTACAATACCTATATAGTACACTCTATAATACACTCTACAATACCTATATAGTACACTCTACAATACACTCTACAATACACTCTACAACCTATATAATTACACTCTACAATACACTACAATACACTCTACAATACACTCTACAATACCTATATAGTACATTCTGTAATACACTCTATTACAATCTACAATACCTATATATGGTACACTCTACAATACACTCTAAGATACCTATATAATACACTCTACAATACACTCTACAATACCTATGTAGTACATCATATAGTACACTCTACAATACCCACTAAATACCTATAGTACCCCACTCTACAATGTACTCTACAATACCTATATAGTACACTCTACAATACACTCTACAATACCTATATAGTACACTCTACAATACACTCTACAATACACTCTACAATACACTCTACTAATACCTATATAGTACACTCTATTACACTCTACAATACCTCCTACAATACCTATATAGTACCTCTACAATACCTCTACCAATACCTATATAGTACACTCTAATACACTCTGTGCTACCTATATAGTACACTCTACAATACACTCTACGATACCTATACTAGTTCACTCTAATACAATACCTCTACCAATACCTGTATGGTACACTCTACAATGCACTCTACATTATATAGTACACTCTACAATACCCTCTACAATACCTATATAGTACACTCTACAATACACTCTACAATACACTCTACAATACCTATATAGTACACTCTACAATACACTCTACAATACACTCTACAATACCTATATAGTACACTCTACAATACACTCTACAATACCTATATAGTACACTCTACAATACACTCTACAATACCTATGTAGTACATTATATAGTACACTCTACAATACCCTCTACAATACCACGTGTACACTCTACTATGCACTCTACAATACCTATATAGTACCTCTACAATACCTCTACAATACCTATATAGTACACTCTACAATACACTCTACAATACCTATATAGTACACTCTACAATACACTCTAAGATACCTATATAGTACACTCTACTATACACTCTACAATACCTATGTAGTACATTATATAGTACACTCTACAATACCCTCTACAATACCTATATATTACACTCTACAATACACTCTACAATACACTCTACAATACCTATATATTACACTCTACAATACACTCTACAATACACTCTACAATACCTATATAGTACACTCTACAATACCCTCTACAATACCTATGTAGTACACTCTATAATACACTATACAATACACTCTACAATACCTATATAGTACACTCTATATTACACTCTACAATACATGTATAGTACACTCTACAATACACTCTACGATACCTAAATAAAACACACTCTACAATACGCTCTACAATACCTATATAGTACACTCTACAATACACTCTACAATACACTCTACAATACCTATATTGTACACTCTACAATACACCCTACGATACCTATATAGTACACCCTATAATACACTCTACAATACCTATATAGTAAACTCTACAATACACTCTACAATATCTATGTAGTACACTATATAGTACACTCTACAATACCCTCGACAATATCTATATAGTACACTCTACAATACCTATACAATACACTGTACAGTGCCTATACAATACACTCTACATCCTTCTTCTTTGTTCATTGTCCTTTCAAGGCGTTGGCTATCATGGCCCTCCACAATTTCCTCTCTTTTGCAGATCTGAGTAAAATTTGTCTTTTTGTTATCTCTCTTGAAACTTGTTCCGCCATCCATTTACTCAAGCTCACTAAGTAGGTTATGCGTTGCTTTCCTCTGTCCCTCTTGCCTTCAGTCTGTCCTGTGAGTGTCAAATTTTCCAAGCCTTCATTCCTCATTATGGCTTCTAAAACTTTCGACTGTCCCCTTTTGATGTTATGCATAAGTATTTTCTTTTTGTTTCCATTTTTGTTTCCATTTGTCGTTGATCCCATTTTCGGCCTATGGTATACTCATCATCCTTCTGTAGAAGCACATTTCTGTTACTTCAAGTTCGCTGAGAAGATTGTTCAGATGTCACTGCCATGTAAGGGGACTGATATTACGTAACAGGTCATTACTTTTTTCTTTGTTTCTAAAGAAATTTTCCTGTTTCTTTATACTTTGCTTAGCTTTTAGAAAGCATCATTCGCTATCCCAGTCCGCCTTTAGATTTAAGTGTCGCACACTCCGTCGTCTGTTGAGATACTTCTCAGAAGGAAAATACAAACAATTATAACGGCCTTGGGACGTCTGCCCCAAATGATGATAAATGCAGTCACAATATTGTAAAATAACAAGCTAACTTGATGCAATACCAGAGAGAGTTATCGTCAGTTAAATCAATAGGAGTTTCCGTTGAGTCAGACATTTAACAGTTTTAATCTGACAGAGTCGATTCAGTGTCAAGTCACATCTGTATTTTCTCGGGCAAGGTTTTTAGCGTTGCGGACAAATAAACCTGGTGGATGGTACGGGAGTTGCGAGCAATGAGTGTACTGCGATAAATTCACCCGACTCTGACGAAAAAATAAATAGAATTCAGAGACGTTATATCAAAAATATTTTTGTCTTTTCGTTATCTCTCCTAAAGCTTACTCCGTCATCAATGTATTCAAGCTGATAAGGTAGGTTAGTGTATTTACTAACCTCCCCATGCAATCAGATGTGACGCAGGGCCTAAATTAATGTGGGGCATCCGAGCCCGTAGCCTCAGCCAAATATTCCCGTAGAACCCGTGTAAAACGTGGTCGGTTAGCTGTTTCACGAGACGAGACTGTACCTCAGTATTACCTCGTCTGGGGATCCTCTCTGCTCGGAGTCACAGAGTTTGACCAGCACAACTGGATTAAGATACCAGCTCGTAAGGTAGGGTTATGTGCTAATTTCCTCTGTCCCTCTTGCCCTTAAACTGTCCTGTGAGTATCAAATCACCCATGCCCTCTTCAACTGTCTCTCTGATGTTAAGTGTAAGTGTCCATCTGTTTTCGATTTTTCTCTAAAACTTCGTAATTGATCACATGGTCGATCCATGTTATTGCTGTAGAACCATATTCTTGTTTCAAGTCTCTTCGTCATCTGGGAGAAAATTGTCCAGCATTTGCTGCCATATAGGAGGACTGATATTAGACCATATTTCCGGAATCCTTTTTTGTAGAAGCACATTTTTGTTGCTTTAAGTCTCTTCTTCATCTGTGAAGAAATTGTCCAGCATTCACTGCCATATAGGAGGATTGCTATCACGTGACACTTTAGGACGATTTTCTTTGTAGAAACACATTTCTGTTGCTTTAAGTCTCTTGTTCATCTGTGAAGAAATTGTCCAGCATTCACTGCCATATAGGAGGATTGCTATCACGTGACGCTTTAGGACGCTTTTCTTTGTAGAAGCACATTTCTGTTGCTTCCAGTCTCTTATTCATCTGTGAGGAGCGTCCATTACCATATAGGAGAACTTAGAAAGCGGCTGTATACCGCAGGCAGTTAAGATATTTCTAAATATAATTGACGCCATTGGTATGTTATTAATCAGATGCTAGCAACAGGCCAAATTATATATATATATATATATATATATATATATATATATATATATATATATATATATATATATATATATATATATATATATATATATATATATAGAGAGAGAGAGAGAGAGAGAGATGTATGTATATGTATAGATATGTGTGTGTGTGTTTGTTTGTGTGTGTGTGTGTGTGTCTGTGTTCGGGTGTAACAGCAAAATTGTACAAATCGTGTAATAGCATAACTGCCCATCCCACAAAATGGTTAATATCTAAAAAGCCACAAAACTAATTGAGTTTCTTTTTTCCAGGTTTTTCTGAAAAGACGTTTAGCCATCTTGATACCAATTGTTGTAAGCATCACTGAAAAATCCTTTGAGTTAATCAGCTAGAAATAGAATAGTTTAAAATTGTTTTGTGTCAGACTGAGCAATGGTGAGAGAAAAAAGATCATTCAGGACTTCAGTAATGCTACCAACATTCATACTCTGTCTTCTATCTTCAAAGTCCATTCAAGAACCATCAGGAGAATAATGAATAAATTAAAAGAGAGGAAAGAGTAAAGACGAAAACTTGATCTAGAGATCAACATCAAGAGTTTGACTCGTGTGAAAGGAGTTTCAGTAATGACCATCCAAAGAACAGTAAAAAAAAAAATCGTACCTGAAATCTGTGAGATTTAGAGAGAATGTTAGAGAGGGTGAAGATCATCTTGAATAAGTTGGAAAAATGATACTGGAATAATGTATATATTCTTCATAAGCGTCCGATCCTTAGGTACGATTAATTAATGATCCTCTTGTAATTTTCGTTTATGATCGATTTCATCACGATCCTTTGGTTAAGCCTGGAGAGTAAAAAGTCCAATAGTGTTATAAAAACCTCGGCAAATTCCAGTAAGATATCTTTAATCATTTCTAAGATACAACGGTTCAAAGATCAATGGAACAATTAGATAATTTTGCTATGATATATATTTATATTTTTTACCATAACGAAATTTCAAACTGTTTGTTATAGTGGAAGAACACCATAGTCTAGACAGACTTACTGAACATAAGAACCAAATAATGCTTCCAATCATTCCTTGTCTCAATATTAAAGAACAGTGCCTAAAACCAATAGACATAAAACTTACGTTTTAATCCAATGGGTTCTCAATTCATACAGAGTAAATACTTCTTCTTTAAATTTTTGTTGTAGCATACCTACGGACGATATAAAGGTATGCCCCCATTCACATAAATACGACAGTAAATACTGTATATTGGTTTTCAGTTGGAGATTCGTCTCCTGCTGATCTGGTCGAACTCTCTGCCTTCCGGGCAGAGAGGAACCCAGACGAGGCTATGCTGAAGGGCAGAGTCTCGTCTGGGGTGGTAGACAGCTACCTGACCCCGTTTTTACGGCGTCTACGGGGAATTTTTTGCCCGAGCCAACGGGCTCCTATACATCACGTTAAATTCGACCTTGTGCCACATCTGATCGCGTGGGGTGGTCGGCAAATATCTTCCACTTGGAGATTCATCTCCTGCTGTGCTGGTCAAACCCTCCGTCTTTGACTAGAGAAGATCCCCAGACAAGGCTATGAGGAAGGACAGTCTCGTCTCGGAAAACAACTACCCGCCCCCGTTTTATACGGTGTCTACAGAAAATTTTTGTTCGAGCCTACGGGCTTGGATAACCCATATTAAATTCGGCCTTGGGCCACATCTGGCCGTGTGCAGTGGTTGGTAGATATCCAGCAGTTAGAAATTCATCTCCAGCTGTGCTGGTCAGACACTATGCCTCCGGACAGAGAGGATCCCTAGACGAGGCTATGTCGAAGGGCAGAGTTTCGTCTCGGGAAACGACTACCCGGACCCGTTTTATACGGGGACTACGGGGAATTTTTGGCCGCGCTTACAGTCTCGGAAACCCCACATTAAATTCTGTGTCATGGAGTGGAATTTCGTCTCGGGAAACGGCTACCCGTCCCTGTTTTATACGGGGTCTACGAGAAATATTTGGTCCAGCCAATGGGTTCCGATACCCCACATTAAATTTGGCCTCGTGCTACATCTGACCGCGTGGGGCGGTTGATAGTTATCCGGGAGTTGGAAATTTGTCTCCAGCTGTGCTGGTGAAACTCCCTACCTCTCGGCAGAGAGGATACCCAGACGGGGCTATGTCGAAGGGCAGTTGGTGATTCATTATGGAATTCACTTGATATACTTCTAGCAGTTGACTTCTTCATCTACGCACGGCTGGCGAATCTTATATGTGTTAATCTTGTCCTAAGTATTATTGGTCATTACCAACCGTTCTGTGTTTATTCTATTCAGTAACCCTCCTTGGGTTACAACAGTCTGCTTACTCTATGTGAAGGGATTATCGAAAAAATATAAAAAGATCTGTGGCCCATATACCATCAAGACGACCTTCAAACTGCTTCAACTCTTCGCAGACACCTCTTCCGTGTAAGACCCTGTCCCATAGATGAGATCATGATTAGGGACAGTGAGTATGCCATCTCATGCAGCAGTGAAATATACAGGAGAAATAGGCTACCCACTTAAGATAAGACTTCAGGAAGACCGTAAAGCCATCACACGAGGGAAATAGTAAAAATCAGGCGTAGCTGACAGCATATGAAGAAGAAGACTGTACCTTTCCTCTTTCTCCTCTTGGCTTGGTGCCACATTTTGTATAAATACAAAAATATATTTAGAGTTGTAGATTCATTGCGTAGTTCACTTGACTCACTTCTAGCAGTTGACTAATTCTTCTACGCGCCGCTGGCGAATCTTATACGTGTTGTTCTTGTCCTAAGTATTATCCTTCTTTACCAACCATCGTGTAATTATTCTATTCAGTAACCTTCGCAAGGCTACAACACTTTTATATTAACTGTGATAAAAAAAAAGTATCTCAGCTAACATATTTTCTACGGGCCGCATATTAAATGTCAGGGTGCCACATGTGACTCGCGAGCCGCAGTTAGGCAAACCAATATATTAGACTTACTGACCAGAGATTATTAAAATCTTACTTATCTAGTTGGGTGTCATGGATAAATAGGCTAATAAAGACGATTTTTAAATTTCAATCAACAAATGCAAACTAGACGTACTGGCTGTACTCCCTAATCGTCACCAAACAGAAAATGTAACTGCGCTGGAAGACTATACTTAATAACATTTTTGCTTGTCCGTCATATTTTACGGTAAATTTTTAAAAAAAGTTTGCTGGCCATATATATATATATATATATATATATATATATATATATATATATATAATGAGTCTAGAAGCATCTTCAACAGAATGCAGAAAGCACTGGACGGCCGTTTCGTCCTATATGGGACTCATCAGCATTGCACATCCACTACCGAGGATCGAACCCGTCCAGTGCTTTCTGCATTCTGTTGAGGATGCTTCTAGACTCATTGCTATAAGCCTAAATCCCCAAAATTAATCACTTGTATAACCTTGCTAGACCCAGCTTATGCTCTGCGATAGAGCGGCTAAGGGTCAAAAAGCAGCCGTGGCTCTTAGGGCACTGTTCTGAGGTTATCTGAATATTTGGATGAGTATCGCTGCGGACCTGAGTGAGTAGCGACGCTATATCGAGTCTAGTTTGTGTCTTCTTCGTCACCGAGTCCCGTGGTATGTCGTTTGCGTTGTATCAAAACGGTCCGTGTTCGATTCTCGGTATTGGATGCGCACTGCTGATGAGTCCCAGATAGGACGAAACGGCCGTCTAGTGCTTTCTGTTGAGGATTCTTCTAGACTCGTGGCTATAAGCGTAAACCCCCCAAATATATATATATATATATATATATATATATATATATATATATATATATATATATATGTGTGTGTGTGTGTGTGTGTTTGTATAATTAAAATGATACAGATAGTAACGCACTGAGATAGAAAAGAGAGTGGATAAATTAATATACAAGCTGAGGGGTAAATATAAGAACGCTGGAAAAACTAAATAACTAATTAATACCATTTTTCTTGTCCGCCATATTTTTCGTAAGATTTTTTTTAAAGTTTGCTGGTTATATATATATATATATATATATTTATATATATATATATATATCATTAAAATGATAGTAACAGATTGAGATAGAAAGACTAGATAAATTAATGTACAAGATGAGTGGTAAATGGCCCGTTTTAAAATTCAGTAAACACCTTATTGCCATTAGGTCTGACAAAAATAATTGTGAAGCAAATATTTTTCACATCGTTTCTTTTCATTGGAGCTCTTTAGCGTCTGTTTATCGAAATTTGATCTCGTCTGTCTGTTCTGAAAAAAAAATAAATGGAAAAATCTCTGCCTATTAAAATTTGGACAAATCTCTTTCCAAACCCTCGTCACCCGGAATTCAGAATGTTGTTTTTATATTGTTTAGTGAAAAGAGACAAGAAATGCTTCGTGGTGGAAGCCATTTTGAAAATTGTGTCGAAAAGGAGAAGTAAGTTAAGAGTTCGTACGATTCGATTTTATATTTCTTATAGGCATCGTCGATTATCGATCTTTCGATCAGAAGAAAACATCGATCAACACAGCGTTCTTTACTAAAAGCCAAGTCATAGTGTAATTCTCGTCAAAAACTAGAGACCTATCCCAAATCCCGTCGTCCTATTGGGAGCCAAGATTTCGCTTGAGTTTGCTGTTGTAGTAGACCTAAGAAAATGTTTGCTTTTTAAATTTGGAACAACTTTAGTTTCTTTAAGCGAAGTATGTTTAAAACCTTCGCTCCAAATTGAATAACGAGATTTGTGGTGGTCGTCCATCTCTGAACGAGTGAAGCACTTTGACTCGGCCTTTAGAAAATAACGCCGTGAGTATAAACATTATTTTGTTATACTCTTTATTTTGATAAGATTCAAAGAGATTTTCGGATAATTTACAGTCCGGTACTTATCAAATAAATTTCTTACAATTTATAACGGATAGATATCACGAAAATCTAAAAGCCCGGATCAACGAACATAAAAGAGATTTACGTCAAGATAACCATTCAGATTCGCTCGTAATCCATAGGAACTAAACTGGCCATCACTTTTATTTTTAAAATGCCCTTATTAAAAAAAAAAAAAGAGCTTAATCCTTTACGTAGGAAAAAATTCGAAGGACTACTAATAATAATATTACCCACTATAAACACACGTCAAAAACATTATATTACATCACCAACCTTCATTGAATCCATTTTTAAAGAATCTAATGTATTTTTATCTTGCACAGACGTTATGTCTGTAAAGAAAATCCCTAAATCAGCATGCGATAAACTGCCAAACATAATGTCTACTAGATATACACATCCACACTTACGTATATATATTATCATCCGAATCCTACATAGACAAACTAGAATTATCATACACTTACATAGAGATTTACGTTTTTCTGGTTAGGGTTGGAATATCCTTCAATTTTTGGAACTTTGAACGAACGCGTCGTCTTTCCTTGAATTCACAACGCCATAAATTATACTAACGTTTGTTTAACAAAATCGAATGCGCTTGAAACCTGATTAACCAATGAAAATCAAACAACAAAAAATAAAAATTCTAGAATTCCTTTCTTCTTTTTCTTCATACCTCATTCTCTGTTGAAGCTTTAATAAAAGTTAAATAAGTTAGACTGATAAACCTTTCCTATTTGTTTTTATCTTATATATACATTATAATTATTTTTTTGAAAATGTGATTCCATCGCTACATAGGAATTGCCAAGTTTCCAAATCAGAAGCTAAAAACTTCAATTCAATTATATAAATTAAATTAAATTAAAGTACCTAGTTCTGTTTTATCCTCTAGCGAATTTTGGAATAACGATTTTTGAAATTTACGGAACTTTATAAGCATATACATTCGTAATATTAGTTTCTATGGAAACGGAGAAAACCAATCATTTTAATAAGGGGACCTTGACTTAACCTCTTTTCGAAAGTAACTAATATGTTGATACAATAGTTGTCAGAGAAAATTAATACCCTACCGCCCTTTACGAATTTAAATAATTAGGTGCTACCTTTTACCCAAATATAAATAAATATTTTTTAAAATACTAATTTCAATACATAAATATTGTAATAAGAAAACTTTTAACTTTAAATTTAGTAATTTAGTCACTTGAAATTCAGTAGTAATTACTAGTCCTATTCTACTTTATAATACTATTAATTTTTAAAGTATTGTTTGTTACTATTTTTACTTGTACTTTTTTGGGGGGGGGGATGAGGAAGAGCCCGACGCTTTTGAACTTTGTGAAAAGACTGTATAACAAGTGATGGTCCAATAAAATTGTTAAAATTGACGATTGTTTGAATCATGCTGAATACATCCTGTTGCTGAAGGAACATTTGATAGCATAATTGGATGGAGGTCAGGTTATTTAACATTATGGAGCTCCATATCTCAGATTACATTCAACACAACAAAGACTGATTAATGAATGTTTCATCGGATTAAAAGATTAACCGGATTAGAGCCGTGACTTAAATCATGGATCAAACGGTGACAGAGGAAATTCAGCTGAAGGGTTCATGGTTGTCTGGGATTCCAATCAGAGGGAATGGTATCAAGTACCTTTGAAGATGGCGAAGGATTTGTACACATCCAGCGCCAGTTGAAACAATATAAGAAACTACAGAAAGCCACACATAAATATTAATGTGCCTTAATCAACATTATATCATGAATGTTAATTACAAACATTTTTTTAAAAAACAGCACCTGAGTTGTTTTATGTAAGGTGGGCGAAATCTTTTGAACGGACATTTTTGGGCGCCGTTTTGCGTCTTCTCTTCTCATACAGAACTCTTATTAAAAATATGAAAATTGTGTGCGAAAATGACACCAGTATGGCTAAAGTGTCATCTGTAGACAGCGCAATAAAAAACATCAACTTAAAATATGGCAGTTATTAGAAATTTACAATAATTTAAAATGGCCTAAGACTTTTGCATAGTAATGGATACATACTTTTCATTATTTCACGGAGTGCAAGGCGATAAAAGAACAATTTGAAAGTTTTATTGTCTTGCATTCGGTGAAATGATTAAAAGAACGTATCCATTACTGCGCAAAAGTCTTCGGCCATTTTAAATTATTGTAACTTTCTAATAATTGCCATGTTTTAAGTGGATATTTTATAAATTCCGGCATTTGAATAGTTTTTTTTTTTATCTTATTTTATTTTTCATCCTGCTTATATCTTCGATAGTCTTGGAGGTGGTTGTAACAATCCTTGTATTAGAGATGACTAATTCATTTGCGAGTTTAGTTGAAGTGTTGGAGAGAAGGATTACGAATTTTGTATAATTTTATTGGAAGTATTTGTTTAGTTTTATGGATTTGGTGATCTCGTTTTTTTGCATTTAAGATGAAATAGTATGGGTAGTGAAGAAATTTGAATGGGTTCTCAATATAATTATCTTCTTTACTAATATATTAATGTTGCATATCCTAAGGGCTCTAAGGTAAAATCCTATAATTATTTCAGTTTGTATTCTCTTGTTGTGATGGAAATAGAAATTGATAAGGGGGTTTTTGTTAGTGGGTTTATGGTAAACCTTAAATATTAATTTATTATCGTTAGGATATCGAGGAATAGTATGTATACATAGTGGGCCGTCATTTACACTCCCCAGATGTGGGGGCCGATCAGTAGTTAATATAAGTAATTGTTTTTATCTACCTACATTGATATAAGTTACAGATTAAACGGAGTACAAATAATCACTAAAGGATGCAAAAAATGGATTCTG
>CAHIKZ030000131.1:1687500-1725000 GCA_903632075.3 Acanthosepion pharaonis | reverse complement strand
AATCGATTATGTAATGCCGACAAGATTTTTATTGCTGGTAATATATTTTTTTTCAAATATGTATTGCTGGTAATATTTTTTTCATCAAAAATCTATTTCTGGTAATTTTTTGCTGGGACGCTGAACAGGTGCTACCACCCTCGAATCAGCGTAGACCTGGGGGTACCAGCAATTAAGAGGTTGTTCCACGTTCATCAAAGTCTCTTGATCAGAGGTCTTGCTGTTCGATGTCGTTTGTCGTCTTACCCAGGGTGCTGATTTAGTCTATCGTCATACCATGGACGCGGATGTAGTTTATTGTCATACCCAGGACTATCCAGCTTTCGCGAGAATCTTTTAAATATATTTTGTGTGACTCATATCTATGAAGTTATTTTTAAACCTAAATTGTATACATAAAATGAATGGAAGCTGTCCAAGACCACTTATTTGGACGGACGTGTTCATTTAAAGGTGTTTTTATATTAATTAATGCAGAATTAGAACTTTATGAAAAACCTCCTGAGAAGTAATTAGCGACAGTTTGCTAATAGCCATGGGCATTTGAAAATTATTTTTTAAATAATTTAAAATCATTGCTGAAAATAATTAATATATTGGCTCGAAAAACGAAGAGATATTTTTGTGATGTCTTTGTAGTTAAACTTTTGAAGAAACAATATTCATATTAAATTGTATCATTTATTTTTATTTTATTATATTCTTTCGCATATATATATATATATATATATATATAGTAGTGTGTGTGCATGTATATATATATATATATATATATATATATATATATATATATATATGTATATATATATATATATATATATATATATATATATATATATAGATAGATAGATAGATAAACAAATCTAGTGAGCCAGACAAATCTGCAGGTTTCACCTAAGTGGATCATCAGGGAAGCCGGCTTTCCCTGACGATCCGTTTAGGTGAAACCTAACTATGTTTGTCTGGCTCACTAGGTGTATCTAGGTCTGCTCTACGGTTGTATTGAGCTCTTTTGTTAGTTAGTTTTTTACTCGTATCGGTTTTTTTTCTTTAGGCTTCAAACCTGCATCTGTGCGATTTTTTACGGCAGACTTTCATGTTTGTAGCTCTTTCTTTTTTTAAAACCTTTTTTCCCTCGAGATTGATTTGATTATTGGCAAATCAAAAATTCCAGAGTTTTTCGAAACGAGTATAATTATCTATCTATCTATCTATCTATCTAGCTAGCTAGCTAGCTAGCTATATATATATATATATATATATATATATATATATATATTAATCGCTATCACTTCAAGCAAGGCAATTAAGACACTAAGACACAATATGTTACAAGGCGTGGGTGACTTAGGAAAAGAAACATTAATAATGACCAGAAAAGGAAATGCGTCATCAGGAGGACAGTAGATAAAGATTGACATTGCACTTAATTTTTTGCAGATTAAAGTTGGCGGGAAAGCATGAAGCCGGAAGCGGGTTCTAGAAGCGAGAAACGCGGGAAAAGAACTTATAGTCACATCTATCCAGCTCTCCTGTAAATTGATGAGATCCTGACGCCAGTCTAATACTATGCTTAAATTCATTAAAGTCTAGCTACGATAACGACGAGAGTATCTGAACAATTACCATAAAAGTATTGATAATAAAGATACTGGAAGGCAACCTTGCGGTGGTGGGTAAGTGATTGAAGCCGAGCCGCTAGGTAAGGACTAGTTATATTCTTCTTTAGATCTTATCAAGGTCATGCCAAATAACAGGGGAGCTGGACCATATACGGCAGCAATATTCTAAGTATGGACGAATTGCAGACTTATAGAGATACTAGCTACCGGCATTGCCCGTGCTTGATTCAAAAATCGTAGGACTTATACAGCAATCGCTATCACTTGACTAAAAATATTTTTGCCCTTCCTTGCCTTTAAAGGAGTGCCCTTTGCCGTGCTGATGTTGCTACATGGCTTACTTCTTACCTATCTCACACTGCGAATTTTTTCTAAGCTCTATACTAAACATTAAATCTGTTACGAAAAAAAAAACTAAACAAAATGAACACAAAACGATCAGCTTTAAAAAAAGGACTCGTAACTAGAAAAACCGAATGAAAAAAGAATGTTAAAAACAAATACGTTTTCACACCCAACCCAGTTCTGCGGAATCAGAATCAACGTCGAGTTTAAGCAAGCGAATGAACCAATTGGATTAAAGTGCCATGCAGATTTAAATTTTTCCCACTTGTGATGAATGCAGCTATCAATTTTTTTTTTTTTGCATGCTAGCATGCTAGTTAACATTTGCGTCAGTCAGCTGTTGGCTCTCACGCTGGCCAATAGAATCTTTCTGCCTATTGGTGGCAGCCAGCTATAGGCTCTCACTCTGGCCAGCACAAAATGGCCGCAAACTACATGAAAACTGCCGTAGAAGCATGAAAAAATCGATTATTTCCACTATCGATGGGAGATGGGAAATGCAACGTCGGTTTGGACCTCCCCGCTAACTTGGAGCATGTGCATGTAAATTTTGGTGTAAATCCGTCGAAAATTGCGGCCGTGCATTCGTTACACACACACACACACACACACACACACACACACACACACACATCCTGCCTTTTATAGATAGAGATACAAGATAAATTCCGAAGATAAAAATTGTCTCGCCCGGCACATTGAACCAATTTTCTTTGCAGCTGACCCAGCAATGGATTCAATATCGTTTTTCCACTTCATGTCAGCTAAGAACGTAAGCTCTAGAAGGCGCAATGAACTCATTTTTCTTGGAGGATAGAATCAGCCATTGTGATGGAAGGCAGAGATGGATCTCTCAGAGGATTAATGGAGGCTTAGTTTGGGCGACGTTAAAATTGACAAACCACTTTTTGTCCCAATTAACAACAGTCCTGACTGAGGTCGTATGTGTTTAGGTACGTGAAAAAACTTCTTAATTACTGTTGTTTCCCAGGTCCACTCAGACCCGATCTCGTAGCACCTGTTGGCATCCCAGCTAGTGAAGGTTGCATCTCTGTGCCTTTTTTTTTTTACAAATACTTTCATGGTACATAGACTTTATGAATTTAAGCGCAATAGCGTCGTGATCCTATCAATTTACATTTTAGCATGCTAGATATAGTAACTTCTATGCTAACAATGTTTTTTCTCGCACTTTTTACTTGTGGAACTCCCTTGCAGCTCTATGCTTTCTATCCAATCTGCCAAAATTAAAATGTAATGTCAGACGTTATCTACTGCCCTCCTGATTATTCTTTTCCCTTTCTGTTCAATATTAATGTTTCTGTTCGTAGTTCTTCCACACTCTGTAACCCCTTGTGTTTTTCAGTCTTTTAACGAAAACATGTTATTGACACCGTGTTGGAAAAACGTATAATTTTGAGATATATTCTGGTCAAATTAAACTGTTTTAAATAAACAGGCAGAGAAAGTTTTTATCGGTAATTTTGTTTGCAAAAAAAAGTTGTTGTGTGTCTCCCTCATTTCTCTTCAGAGTTTTCTCTCTCAGTCCTTCCATTTATACTGTCTACATTGATAAAAACAAAATAAACAAAAAATAGAACACTGCGCCTCAAGCGGGAACTCCTCCGATTGATTTACTACGATTATTTTATCCGAAGAAAACCGAAAATGGATGCGTGGAGCTACCGACTCAGAGACGCGTTTTGCCATTTGACATTTCGTCGCCAAGTTGTTTACTTCTGAGTCTAGCAAATGTACGGGGTACGACAAGCCACCCACACCACCTTTCTAGAACACTGATTGGTTAGAAAAACTAATCACTCAGTTAATAGTAAATACTGGTTTTGTAGTCTTTAGGAAATGTAGTTTTTCTTCCTGATTTAGCTTCAATTTCTGATGCTTTATTGGTGTTTTCGGTTTATGGGAACGTAGCCAAGTTGTAGGAACGTTCTCATGAGAGTCGGATTCGAATCTCAACATGGTCGATTTTTCAGGATGTTATCGGTCTGGAAGAAATTTCCTGAAAACCATAGCACGGGTTGATCCAAGCATTGCGTGTGAAATTGGGTAGACGGAGGCCCTGGGAGCTGTCGATTGTTGTTGTAACCGAGGGAAGGTTACTGAATAGAATAATCAAACGGAGGTTGGTAATGAAGGATAATACTTAGGACAAGAACAACACATATAAGATTCGCCAGCGGCGAGTCGAAGTAGTAGTCAACTCCTAGAAGTGAGTCAAGTGAATTCCACAATGAATCTTCAACCGCAGGATATCTACCAACAACCCCACGTGGTTAGATGTAGCACAAGGCCGAATTTAATGTGGAGTATCAGAGCCCGTAAAAGAAATTCCCGTATAAAAGGGGTCGGGACGAGACTCTGCCCTTCAACATAGCCTTGTCTGGGGATCCTCTCTGGCCGGAAGCAGAGTTTTTGACCAGCAAAGCTGGAAACGAATCTCCAACTGCAGGATATGTACCGACCACCCCACGCGCTCAGATGTGGCTCAAGCGCGAATTTAATGTGGGGTATCCGAGCCCGTAGGCTTGGCCAAAAATTCCCCGTAGACCCCGGGGTCGGGTAGCTGTTTCCCGAGACAAGACTCTGCGCTTTGACATATCGTCTGAGGTTCCTCTCTGTCCGGAGGCAGAGAGTTTTTAACCATCACAGCTGGAGACGAATAGCCAACTGCAGATTAACATACAGTATTTACTACTGTATTTACGTGAATGGGGACATACCCATTATCGTCCATAGGTATGCTATAACATTGGTGTACTAGCACGAAATCACAAGTCATAGGGAACAAGGGTTTTAGCGTGCTGGCTTTGTTCAAGATTATTAAATCACGTTACATAACACGCTCTCTCTCTCTCATAAACAATAACTAATTTCCGCTTCTTTATAGTTACAGGATAAACCACAGGTGCGCTCTGTGAGTGTTGAACAAGCATAAATGTGGCTGAGCAACAGGGATAAGTTAGCCGCCCTAATAAACTGGCATCCTCTGATACGAGTGACAGCGGCCTTTTAGAGTATACGTTGAGAATCAACAGAATAATGTTTGGTGATATTTTTCCAAGAAAGCTGACTTGAGTCTCACAATATTGATGTTTTCTGAAACGTTCTCTTTTGAATTCTGAAATAACTGTTAGCTCTATCTAAAAATTTAAATGGACCTTAATAACTTGCTGTGATTGGCCTTTTAACTGCGTGGTTTATCAACGTTTGAAATTGGTTTTATAGTTTGATTATTGCTTTTCCTATATGGTTCTAATAGCAACTGATATCGTTGTCGGATCCAAGTATGTTTAATCTTGTTTCATATATCAAAGATTTGATCCACTATTTCCGCTTATTTGTCTAATGAGGTGTCTTACGTCATGGTCATTAGTATCTCAACTATAGTAGTAGATAGCTGATCATCAACGGGGTAGAATTGATTCCGACTTGTCATTTCCTCCAAGATAGCCTTTTATGTGTCTGAGAAGATGGGTCGGTGTTCTATCCCCTAAGGTTAAATTGTTAAAATGTTACCGTAATATTTGTTCGTCCAAACGCCCTGTCCATTTGATAATCGCTGTTTTAAAAGCATTGTACGGGGTCAGGGTCAGGTATGCCTTCCAACAGGTCTGCGACTTTATTGACTGCACCGGGAGGTAAGGCTTATAGAACGATGGTGAACTTCGTTTTCTGTGAGCTGATTCCTCTAGCAGAGGATGCGGCCTGAAGTTGTGAAAAACAGTTTTCTTTTTGCGTTAGTTGCGTTGTTGAAGGGTAGTTGCTTCAGTTGTATTGTTGGGGAAAGACTCTACGAATAACTGTTTGTTGACTAAAAAATTGAGAGAAAGTTTGCTGCGCGTTCAAATAAAATGGCGATATGTATTTAACGTAAAATACACACTTTCTTAACGATAACTATTATCACGGAATAAACGTTTGTATTTAGAAAGTTCTTTCTTGAAGGGAAAGGAAATGATCATAAACAGATGGAATATGGAGTTGGGAGACATGACCAAAGAGAGTCCCTTGTTGCTTTAGTGTGAAAGACAGGACGACGAGGGTGACTCATGTCTCTTTACTGCTGTCGGTCTTTCTGTCGAGTTGATTGGATATCTGGTTTATATCGCTTTGAGTAGGCTCCAGAAGCTTATGTTTATTTATTGGAGGGATCTGATTTTATTGGCTGTTCTTTATTTTTATTCATTTGAATATTTAATATATGTTTGAAACCGGAAGTCTTTGCAGAGCATTAGCATGGTGGGTTTATTTTTGTCATTTGATTTCTTTGTTTCAAAACCGTTAACTTCCGCTATTCTACAGTGTCTTCGGGTAAATTCATAATTAAAGGAACATTCTTCATGGATTGATTATGTTCTTGTATTAGTAGTAGTATTAGATCGTAGGTCAATATCGTCGCAGGTCATCAACTGTTGTGCTGATTTTCTAAGTGTAGCTTAGATATGGCCGAAAGTATAGGGCATCACTTGTTGTGTGTCTTCTCCAGTCTCTCTCACCTCTACATTTTATACTCCCTACATGGATCAACAATAGAACGCTCGTTTTGAGCGGACACTCGTCCGATTCTTTGGCTACCATTATTTTACCGGAAGAAAACCGGAAGTTAACGTGTAGAGCTACCGACACACAGTCGCAGTTCATCATTTTACACTTCCGTCACTGAGCTCCTCTGAATCTTCAGAAGCCAGCAAATGTAGGAATTACGACAAAGTACAAACTTTCTGTCTAAAATTCTGCGACAAAGAATCGTTACAGTATTTACATTATTCTATATCGTTCTCATCTTTGTCGCCATATTTATTACAACGTTTCGGCCATTGTACGCTCCGGCCTTCTTCAGATGGTTGGAATGCCGAACTGAACCCTTTATTTCGCTCACTGGGTTCAGTTCGACATTCCAACCACCTGAAGAAGGCCGAAACGTTGTAATAAATATGGTGACAAAGATGAGGACGATAGTCCAAATAATGTAAATAATGTGCATAATACCTCATCTCAGAAATATATGCAGTTAAGCAATATACGGACAAGACAGTGATGATAGTCTGTGATTGTTTACATAGATGATTTCTAAGCAACGATAAACACGTGCATATAAGACGCTAGAAGCGAAAATCGCACCGCATCTCATGACGTCACACATGACCACGCGAGGGTGAATTGGAGAAGTATGAAGTATAGGAAGCCGTTGGTATAAACCAATGGCTTCTGTTACCAATTATAGACATTTAAGGATATTTGTAGAGATTCCATATTTGATTTTGTTTAGGTTGGGTTTCAACTGTTTGATGTATAATGCTTCAATACACACAATATATATATATATATATATATATATATATATATATATAAAAGAAAAACAGACCACTTTAAGGTTCTATTATAATAATTTATTTCACAAGAGCCCTTTTAAGGGACGCTGGATCATCAGATAACGCTTCCACACACTGAAATGAAAGATAAAATGAAAATTCACACTTTTGACGGGTAGTATTAAGTTTATGTAATTTAACAGAGAGGGTAGCGAGGACTGGTGTGAGAGACATGCTCGAGTTAGCTACAACGGAAGCGTTAACTTAGTAAAATAAAATTACTGTTTTTAAACAACAAATTTCCCATGATTTTTTTCGAACGCTCATATCAGTTCGAAGTGTATCTTATAGATACAAATATCTAAGTAAATTTATTTTACTTAAATATTTGTATCTATAAGAATAACGTATAAACAATAAATATATTAATATTTATAGTTACAAATATTTAAGTAATTTTTTTTTTTTACTTACATATTTGTATCTATAAAAATAACGTATAAAAAAATATATATTAAAATAATTGTCGGACTTAGTACATTTCATCATATATACATACACACACACATATATGTGTATATATTGTGTGTGTGCGTGTATATATATATATATATATATATTGAACAATAAAAAAATAAAAAATTAAAATCTTTAGACACACTGAGTTGTAGATTAATATTCTTTCGTTTTTTTTTTTATTATTATTCCATTTAGATTCCTCGACTAGTTTCGACCAAAATGGCCGTCATCGGGAGGAGAAATATTTCTGCTTGCTGTTAGCACTAAACTACAGAAAAAAATCTATATATATATAAATTACGTTATGGGAAATCATGGGAAATTTGTTGTTTAAAAACAGTAATTTTATTTTACTAAGTTAACGCTTCCGTTGTAGCTAACTCGAGCATGTCTCTCACACCAGTCCTCGCTACCCTCTCTGTTAAATTACATAAACTTAATACTATATATATATATATATATATATATATATATATATATATATATATATATATATATTCGAACTGATGTCATCATCATGGTTGTTGTTCTAAAATTTCAGCAATTTATGAAATTTATCATAATATATACATACATATATACACACACATATATGTGTATATATTGTGTGTGTGCCTCTCTCTCTCTCTCTATATATATATATATATATATTCGAACTGATGTCATCATCATGGTTGTTGTTCTAAAATTTCACCAATTTATGAAATGTGGAATTACTTTTGTTATTTGTGCTATGTGTGCGAATTGGTTTCTTTAGCCAGGCTGTGTCAGAATTTCTGAGATAAGGAAGAAGATTTATTCGACCCTGAGTTATTCAACCCGATGCCTTTGCAGCTACGTCGCTGTAACTTCCGGCTTTCATCTGTGGTATTCGGTCAAATTCTCGGCACTTCAAGCCGAACCCGTTATTCAATCTGCTTCGGTGGCGTTTTCTCGTTCCACTCTTAACGTCAATCAGTTTTCTCGCCTTTTGTCATGTCCCCCCTCTGTTCGTTCAACTGAAACAGGGATCTATGGAGTTTGTTTGCCTGATGCCCGCTGTCTGTTCAGGCAGATAAGATTTTCATCGCATCTCCCCACACAAAAAAATAACTTAACCGATCTCCGCTGTTAAACAGCGCCACTACTTAGGTCACCGGCCGATTGGCAATATCAGGAACTGTATTCTCGAATGTGAGGGTGACGTAATGAATAACATCTGGGAAATAGAAATCAGGGACCCGATTTCGAATTCTAGTTAAATTCGTTACATTTACTTACGTTAAAAATACACTTTAGAAAGGTATCGAGCCAAGTCCGTACCTAGGTCGCTGGTTGCTTGCGAATAACAGGTCCCGGAATCATTAGCTGAGTGATTGGTGCAATGATAAAAATTTCGACATTAGGAATCGAAGTGCCGTTTATTTCGAATTCTAGTTAAAGTCGTTATATTTACTTCCTCTAAAAATAGACTTGAGAAAGGTATGAAATCAGTCTCTATCTCCTAGCTATGGGTTAAATAGTAACCCTTATATTTGAAAATCAATATTATCACGAAAAAAGATTTACGGTCAAGACATGTTGAAGCATTAGTTCCCGTAAAATTGCTGAAGTTAAGCAGCTTCGAACCAAGTCCATACTTAGGTGGGTGGCCTCTTGTGAATAACAGATGATAGAAGCTTAGCCGAGTGGTTGGTGCAATGATAAAAATTTCGACATTGGGAATCGAATTCTAGTTAAATCCGTTATATTCACTTCCTCTAAAAACAGACTTCAGAATGGTATGAAATCAGTTTCGATCTCCCAGCTATGGGTTAAATAGTTGCCATTGTATTTGAAAATCATTATTATCGCGAAAAAAGATTTACAGCCTAAACATGTGGAAACACCAGTTCCCCTAAGATCCCTGAAGTTAAGCAGTGCCAAGCCAAGTCAGTACCGAGCTCGCTGGTCGCTTGGGAATAAAAGTTGCCGGAAACTTTGGCTGGGTGGTTGGTGCAATAGATAAAATTTCGACATTGGAAATCGAAGTGCCGTTTATTTCGAATTCTAGTTAAATTCGTTATATTTACTTCCTCTAAAAATACACTTCAGAAAGGTATAAAATCGATCTCCTACCTATGGGTTAAAAAGTAGCCCTGGTATTTGAAAATCATTATTTCGGAAACAAAAAAAAGAGAAAGAAAAAGGGATACAGCACACCCAACCTTACACTACCTGATATTCCCAAGTGATCCTCCATCTAAGTACTGGCCAAACACAACGTTGCTTTACTGTTGTTATCGAACGGGAGCCGGTGTTTCAACGTGATATGGACACCAGACAGATTTCATATTGAATATTCCTTCCATATCTGGTCTACTGCTTCTGCTGTGTATTTGGAAATTCCTGATAAATTACAAGGAAGAATCTGCAATATAATTGGTGTTGGCCTGTTATCTCAGCTTCAGTCATTTTCCCACCTCCACCTTTATGCTGTGGTAATTATTCTGATGTACTTTCCTCTGTTGTACTATTGAAGTTTGATTTTTAACTTGTTGTTTTGTATTACCCTTAGGTACTTTTTTTACAAGTTTTTCACCCCAAGCAAGGCGGGAGTGCCACTAGGACGCAAGGGGTTACAGAGAGTGAAAGCAAGAGAAAAGAGGCGTTGAAGAGGAAAGGATGAAGAGAAGAACAGGGAATAGATCAGGGCATCTGGAGATGTCGGTTGACATTGATTTGAATAGTTAGAGATTATAGCTATCAGAGAAGCAACTAAAAGGAAGTAAGTTCCACAGGCGGGAGGTGCGAGACATGAAGATATTGGAGTAGAAGAGACGGCTACATTTAACCGTTTCGACCTTGAAAGGGTGACGCTGAAATGTCGACCTAGTGACACGTTTAAATCCATGCAGTTTGGGAAACTAGCGAAAACAGCTCGTCAGAGCAGTTACCGTGAAAGTATTTGTAGAAAAGACAGAGGGAAGCGACGGTCCGTCTGTGTGAGAGCGACTGTAAACGAGATGCCAGATCAGGGCCAAACACATTGCATATTCATCTCTGGATCTTGTCGAGGACCCTGAGACGAACAGCGGGGTCTCTAGATCATATATGACAGCAATATTCCATGCAAGGGCGAATGGCTGATTTGTACATCTGAAGGATGGACTTTTTGGCGCGACACAGGGAACCAACTTTCCTTGCAGTGGATGAAGCTATTGATTCAATGTAAATGTTCCATCTCAGGTCAGCGGACAGTGCGAGACCAAGCAGTCGTAAAGAGGGGCTCTCGTAGAGTTGAGCATCAGACATTTAAATGGGAGGCAGGGCTGGTTCCTTGTGGTGAGTAATAGAGAGCAGTTTTGTTTTAGAGGCATTAATGTTAACCAACCAATTCCTGTCCCAGTCTAAAACCGATTGGAGGTCCTTTTCGAGACGAACGGCCAGGTTAGTTTTGTCAGCGATACCAGATTTGCTATTGAAGGAGGAGTAAATAGTAGTGTCGTCTGCATAGATGCCTACTTGGGAATCTATGACGTCAGGAAGATCGTTGATGAAGATAAGGAACAGAGTAGGGCGTAGGATGAAGCCTTGGGGAACATCTACGTTCGTTGGAAAGGAACTGGTTGATTTATAGATTTGAAGGATGGATTCGGACGAGGAAAAAATTTCTGGCGCGACATTGTGGTGGATATTTAAGAACGGTAAGTCAGAATATGTTGTTCTGGTGCAATGAATACCGTACCATATTTGGGGTCAGTAACTGTAGCTAACTAAGTGTAATAAAAAGACAGAAGAAGAGCACCCGCCCCCATCCATGTCCACTTTTGGCCTTGTGCCTCATTTCTGAATTTTTACAGAATAAAATATCACTTTCCTCTATGGTACCTAGACTTTATGAATTTAAGTAATAAACGGCGGCAAGGTTTCATCATTTTAGAGTTGAAATAGCTAGATATCACTGTATGTTCTATAAAACAGTTCCTTTTCTCGCACTTCTCACTTGTGGACATTTCTTCCGGCCTCTTCTTTCACTGTCAAAAATTTAAATGCAATGTCAACCGTTATCTTCTGTCTTCTTAGTTTCTCTAAGTGTTTTTTAATAATGTTTTTTTTTATCTTATTCTCTGAGTAATTAATTGCGTCTTAGTGGCTTTATTACCTTGCAAAAAATCATAATTTTAAATATGTAACTTTTATTATTAAATATACTTGCTTAACACAGCTAGAGGTTTCTGGCTGGAAATGATCAGAAAGCAATATTAGAATAAGCAGCTCCTGGGGATCCCTCTCCAAGACACTATATATTCTTGATTATAAAAATGGCAGAGCAGTAGCATAATCAGAAAATTCCTTACATTTTTTTTTATTCTAACTCAGATACAATAGTGTGTTAGTTTCTTTGCGTTCAAAATTACTCCTTTCAGGAACACTTCTGCGAGGTGGGAGGGTGACATAAATATAATTTCCTTGGACCAATTTCTATTACAGATATTTAGCAAGTTAGCCACTTTCAAGGCGAACGCAATATGACAATAAACACTGTTGCTATAATATGATCCTATTCAAAATGTCTCCACGGACACAGCTGGCGCAGATGTTGAAATGAAAAACGATAATTAAAAGTTACTTTTCTTTCCTATGCACAGAGTGAAATGGGTAAATTTTTCGCCATTTTATATTCTAAATTTCACGCATGCGCGTTGTTTGTTTTTGGTTTTTCGACTGAACAGTATAGTAGGGCACTGTTTATGAGAAAAAGAGCACCATGACGTAATTCACTCCGCCATAAATTTGGAAACGGCATGCTGTATTGCTTGGCATTCAGTCCGGAAGTTCCAATACGAACATTTCAGAGTGTCTGGGTATCAATGTAAGGGCAGTGCAGGTGATTCGGAAAGAGTTGGATGAGTCTAATGATGATTACGAAGGTGTTTGTTGTGATCACTAGTGATGGCGACGTTATTGTCATACACCTTCCCACAGGGCCTCACTCAAAGGGGATGTCTAAAAAAAAGTGTCAAACAAGTAGAAAAACCTAGTCATAGCTGTCAGACAATTTCTACGGCCATATCACCCCTTACATCTGGGCACCTGACTCTGCAAACTCCTTGATTTTTATGTGTGGGATGCAGTTGAGTGAGAGATCAAGAAAACGCATTGTAACAACTAAAATGAACTAAAGGTAAGGATTATGGCAGCATTCACAAACCAAAACAAAGAGACCGTCAAGGAGAGTTGCAGCAGATTCTGCAGTCGTGTGGAGGCCGTGGCTGAAGCCAATGACGATTTTAACGAATAAATTTACTCTTTAGTATTTCATGATATTTTTGTGGCGTTCTGGTAAATATTTCTGTTAAAATGAAATGTCGGTGTTATTTTCAGTGTCCAACATTATATACAGTTTATCCCATATATTGAGCAATAATTATAATAAACGCATAAATACATTTAATTATATTTTCTTACACACACACACACACACACACACACACACACACACACACACACACACACACATATATATATATATATATATATATATATATATATATATATATATATATATATATATATATATAGCATAATGAGAAACCACGTATACTTTCTTAATATGTATATAAAAAAAAGTTGCAAATTAAAAAATATAATAATGTTCTTTTATGAAAGTATTTATTTATTTGTATATATTTGATATTTCAGATTGACCTGAATATATATATATATATATATATATATATATATATATATATATATATATATATATATATATATATATATTCTGAAGAAAGATTGAGGCCAATCTGAAATATCAAATATATATACAAATAAATAAATTCCTTTCATAAAAGAACATTATTATTTTTTAATTATAAATTATTATATATATATATATATGTATATATATATATATATATATATATATATATATATATATATATATATATATATATATGTATATATATATAGAATATCTCCATTTGAACATGTTTTATTAAATATTATAGACATATTGTGTCTACTTATTTTTATAGCGATCCTTTCTAGTTGTCTAAAAGTCTCGTGATGTTGAGATTTTATCACAATCATAATAAATATGTCTTTGTATTTCACCCCGAAAGATGAACTTGGGTTAAAATACGACGACGCCTTCCTTGATGAATTTCATCACAACATCAGGGAAACTATTAGACAGCTGAAAGGATCAGCATAAAAACAAGTAGACACAATATGTTTATATTATACAATTATATATATATATATATATATATATATATATATATATATATATATAAGAGGTGTTTTTTTAGTTTTAATTTCTCATGATCTAATATTTTTCTTTTATTAGATCGTATGAGAAATTGTATAAAAAAATAAATAAAGCACCTTTGTCTGTCGTATTCAATGAAATGTACACGAAAGAAGGATTGCTGCCTAAATACACAAATATATATATATATATATATATATATATATATATATATATATATATATAAGTGAATGGAATATAGGTAGGTATACTTGCGCGCGATTTTATACAAATACATATAAATACCATATAGTGTACGGCAAAACTATAAAGCTATTGAATATATAAGAAATATACATAATATCTTACATTAATTGCCCAAATCCGTTGGAATTATTGGAGTAATTACACTACTTGAAAATTGCATCGGCGTGACACCAGGAGTTGTGCAATTAATGTAAAATATTATGTATTTTTAAATATATATATATATATATATATATGTGTGTGTGTGTGTGTGTGTGTGTGTGGTTTACCGCTTTCTTTCCTTCTTCCATGGCCTTATTGATTCAAATTGAACTGTTTTAACATTTTCGATTGATCAGTGGATGCGACTTGCGACATTTCTTTTTAAGGCTACCGGGTTGCCTCATCCCGACTGGAATTAAGGAGCCCGAACTTTTTGGTATAACCTAGAGAGTCTGCTCATATTAAAATGAGTGGATCCGAGCTATATATATATATATATATATATATATATATATATATATATAGCTGGCCACTTGTATTCGGAGGGCAGCTAGTCAATCCCTATTGCAGACGCATTTGTGTTTATTCAACACCCACAGACCCCCACCTGTTCTTTATACTGAGCAGACTTTAGTTACAGTTTCCGGGGAAGAGCGTATTATTTAGCGTGATCAACTATTTTAACAAGTCCAGCACGCTCAGCCCTCGGCAACGATGACTTATGACTTCGTGCTAGCACAGCTATCAACGGCCCACTATTTCCCATTTTCACTCACTAGGCTGGGGTTGACCCGTGGTAAGGTTTTCAGGCACTTTCCAAAGGTACCGCAAGCCGGGATCGACAAGGTCAGATAAAATTAGGAAGTCTCCTTCCTGACAAATCGACCATGGTGAGAGTCTAACCCGGATCTCATGGTCAGGATGCAAACGCTCTGACCACTCGGCCAAGTAGCAATGCGATACATATGTGGAGTTAGAGGTAAAGAGAGAGAGAGAGAGAGAGAGATATAGAGAGAGATCATGTCGTTTCTATTTAATCAAACTTCATATACATATATATGTGTGTGTGTGTATACGTATATTTATGTATATATATAGTATGTATATATATATACATGTATATATATATATAGGTTTATATATATGTATATATATATATATATATATATATATATATATATATATATATATATGTGTATATATATATATATATATGTATATATATATTTATATATATATGTGTATATATATATATGTATGTATATATTAAGTATGTCCATAATTTCGGCATAAATTTTCTATATTGATGTTTAAAATGAATTTTTTACAACGAAAAAACATTCTTGAAGATTTCATTTTAGCTTTAATTGAAAGTTTAATAATTAAATTTACGATTTCTATTAATTAAACAATTCTGGTGTATTTCAGATAGAAACTATATACATTTGATTGTCAAATTTAATTTCAAATTTTTAAATTTTCTTAAAAACGGCCATTTTCTTAATTTTAAGAAATTTGTAAACAAACACAAATTTATCGATTTTAAAATATTTAAAAAAATCTGACACGTTATTTTAGTAAAATTAAAAAATTAAAGTTAAAGTAATCTGATTTCAAAGAAATCTTTGTTACTTATAGCATAAAAAAATAATATACAACCAATTATTAACGAGCGGTCCCGTTCAGTTGTTCGATCTTATTGATAATGGTTGATTGACGAGCCGATGACAGCTACTACTGATGACCATATATGACATAATTTTTAAGTCTGAGTTTTTAAAAAAATTATTCTATTTGAGTATGACACACACTAATGGAAATACAACACATAAAATAAAATAATTTAGTGAAATAGTAAATGAAAAAAAGAAAAATAATTTAAAATGTAAAGTTGATATAAAAGCTGATCGGAAAATACAATCTGTTAATAAACGAAATGTTTTGAAAATGCCACGTAAAGGGACAAAACCCTTAGATCACGTGACCTTGTTATAATAATGGCAATTTCTGTATATCATACATGGAAACAAGGAATGTATTAAGTAAAAAAATACAACATAAAAAATTATTTTTAAAAAAAGTAGCCCAACTAAATTTATTAAACTTAGCAATTTTGGATTCGTAAATTTTTTTTTTCTTAATTACTACATAATATCGAGGAACCCTCCTAATACAGAGCTTTACACGATTTAAAACTATTATAAATTATTATAATTAAAATTTCTTAAAAAACGAAAAATTCTTGTAAAAATTAATTATTCATCAGAAAAATTATTTCTTCAGACAATAATGTCCTTAATATTACTTATTTACAAAAAAAGCAATTAAAAGCTTTTCTAATTAAGTAATATCATAGTTTTATTGATTCATTATTTTTTTTCAATTCAGAGCAGATTTTCAGTTAAATAGCTCAAATTTGTGAAAGAAAAGTAGATTTATTTACCATCTTCGAAGACTCCTACTTTTAACAAAAAAAAAATTCAGGAACCAAAAGGTTTTGGGCGAAATTTCATTAAATTAAGTAAATGTGGGGTAACATATTTTAAAAAAAATAATTTTTTACCAAAATTTTCTAAAAAAAAAATATTTCAAAATAATTTCATTGATTTGTGAATAAGTCCTGAAATTTTCATTAAGATTGGACAATTATTTTATTTTTACAAGAATTTCCAAATCAATGTTTTCAACGGTAACAAAACGCAAAAAAAAACAATGTTACTTTTTTAAACGTCGCCGATGACGTAAACAAAGACGACTTTTAACCAAATTTTCGAACGTGTTAGAAAATATTAAAAATTTCAAAAAATAATTAAAAAATACTTTTTTCTTTCATCTTAATAATAACATAAGCATTTTGACGATAATACTTTATTTTCTTTTAAGTTTGTGGCATTTTTCATTTACGCTATGCTGTTTTTCCGCGAAAATAGTATACATATGTATATATATATATGTGTATATATATATATATATATATCTTATATATATATAAATATATATATATATATATATATATATTTATATATATATGTATATATATATATATATATATATATATATATATATATATATTTATATATATATATATATATATGGATATATATATATATATATATATGATATATATATATATATATATGTATATATATATATGATATATATATATATATATATATATATATATATATGTATATATATATATATGTATATATATATATGTATATATATATATATATATATATATGTATATATATATATATATGTATATATATATATATATATATATATATATATATATATATATATATATATATATATATATATATATATATATATATATATATATATATATATATATATATATATATATATATATATATATATATATATATATATATATATATATATATATATATATATATATATATATATATATATATATATATATATATGTTGAGATAGGATATGAACCAACTGAGATAGATAAATGCATGCTTCATTCTAAATCCAGTTTATCATAACTAGGCATTTTGCAAATAAGAATTTTTTTCTAAGCTCAGTTTTTAAAATGATTATTTAATATTGAAGTTGTCCGCAAACTTTTTTACTGTCCAGACTTTATTTGAAGCATATTTCCGGAAATGTTTCTCGTTCCTTGTTGCTTGTAAATCATAGAATCGAATCAAAAGGAATTGTAATGGGAGGGGGTGGGAATAAAAGCAAGACATTTGGGAACAGAAAAACGATCATGGCGCCCACCACGCAATGGCGTAATCATTTTCGCTTTTCTCTGTGACACCGTTTATTTCTGTAAAAACAAATAATGACGGATTCCCATCTAGAATTACTGACATTTGGTTGAAATGCGGGTATAAAAGCCTTTTGCGCATATCTCAAAATATTATGTCCATACGTCTAACGATACAAATTTCTAAAATTATCATCCATTGCTATTTTACACACACAGTCACGTAAAACGCACTCGCACACACACAAGCACACACACACACAGTAATGTCTCGAGATACGAGTGTACTGACATACAAGTTTCTCTGAAATTCGAGCCGGAATTTGGCTGATTTTTTGCTTTGAGATACGAGCTGTATTTTGAGATGCGAACGAGTTTCAGTTAAGCATCCTTTATTTGGCCGAGCAAGCGCCAAGCATCGAGCGTATTTTTACTCACAGTACACGTGTTCACCTCTGCTCAGGAAGGATCTCTATTGCGTTGTGTTTTTTTTTTTGTCCTTATTTGGAAAAAAATTCTTTTAGTGACATCATGGCTCCGAAGTAAGTAAGTAAGAGTAAAGAGCAGTGTCGAAAGAGCGTAACGTTGGTTTTCGCTCGAGTTAAGGCGGGAATTTTAAAAAAATAATGTGGAAGTCGTACGAGTAATGAATAAGCATTCTATATCGACGATAAATAAAACCTTAAGAAATTAAAAAAAGATATCGTTACAGTAATGAATAAAATGTGAATGTTTTTAAAAAAAAGCTTCAAAATTAAGTGATAAAGTTAATCTTTGGTTTCGTAGACAAGACGGACCGTTGCTAGGTTAGCAGTTCCTAGGCTAGTTGTTGTTGTGTCTCCCTCTTTCTCTCTCTATCTCTCTCTCTTTCTCTCTCTCTCTCTCTTTCTCTCTCTCTCTCTTTCTCTCTCTCTCTCTTTCTCTCTCTTTCTCTTCTCTCTCTCTTTCTCTCTCTCTCTCTTTCTCTCTTTTTCTTCTCTCTTTCTCTCTCTTTCTCTTTCTCTCTCTCTCTCTCTTCATAGCCACTTGATGTCTGACTCGTCTGTACTTCATGGTCTAGTACAGTTAATTTTTTACAATTTTTTTTATCTTTTATTTTATTTTTTTAAGCTACATTTAATGTTTATTCACACGTTTTGGCTTGTAAGAAAGCCACAAATGTTGAAAAAAAAAAAACAGGGGTGACTTTTACGAACATAAGGGCGAATATATTCTATTAAATTTCAACGAGGAAAGTTGATTACGGTGTTTTGAATTACGAGTAAATTCACGTTGAAACTTGGAACGAATGAATACTATATATATATATATATATATATATATATATATATATATATATATATATATATATATATATATATATATATATAGATATATATATATAGATAGATAGATATAGATAGATAGATATGGATAATAGTGGTAAATATACATATATATGCAAAATATATAAATACCCATACATGTATATTTTAGAATAAAAATTCAAAGAGGAAGAATCCAGGTAGAACTCAATGTATGTTATTGTGTATGTGTGTATTCGCATGTGTTTTTGAACATAAAAATATAGGTCCTTGCTGGATTAGATAATCGTTATATTTATTTTTATATGTTTATATTTAATTTGTAACCTGTAGTCGATATTAAATTTGTCAAATTTTCTCAATTACAAAGCGGCACGCCGTTCAATTTTACTTTCCGTCGTCCCATCTCTCTCCCCCATCTCGTCTTTTCCTCCCTCTTACTCTAACATTAGATTGTCTATGGTGTGTGTATGTCACCACGAAATGTATCTTTATGCATTAGACATCCGACAACATTCATTTTTCTCTTAATTAAACCCCTTCCACCCACCTCTCCTAAAATTCTCTCTGTTAAGGTTTAATCTCCCCCCCCTCCTCATACTTACACTCTCTCTAAATTCTGTTTTTTTATTTCCGGAGTTGTTTTTTCTTTTTCTTTTTGAATTTGTAAGTCTGATGAATTGGATCGTATTTACGATTCCAATGGAATAAATTATGACCATGGAATATTAGTGTTTAAGCCTTTTTTATTATATATATATATATATATATATATATATATATATATATATATATATATATATATATATATATATATGTATATTTAAGACATTTTTCATGTTTATACGTTCTTTTATAGATACAAATATTTAAGTAAATAATCTGTTTATAATAAACAGTATTAACATTTACGGGCCTGAATGTCCGAGTTATTTTCATAGACAATATGAGTCCTCTGATAGGAATCGAACCTGTATCCTATACGAAACTATCATATGCCTTAACCGATTTTACTGTATTTAAACACAGTTCTCCAGTAAATTTGACCTTGCTAATCGAACGCTCCTCTGTGGCCTAATCGATTATATGACGGTTCTGTATAGGATACAGATTCGATTCCTGTCGTAAGACGCATATTTTCTATGAAAATTTCTCGGACATTCAGGCCGGTAAATGTTGTTTAATACTGTTTATTATAAAGAGAGCATTATTTAAATATTTGTATCTATAAAAAAGAACGTATAAAAATTAAAAAAAATGTCTTAATTAATAGTCGGACTTTGGCCATTTCCTAATATATATATATATATATATATATATATATATATATATATATATATATATATATATATATATATATATATATATATTCATATATATATATGATTAAAAAAGAAAGATGGTCCACGTATGCTTCTTATATAATGTAGTTTTAACACATCGATTAAAAAAATATATAAGAATAAAAGTACAACAAAATATTGACAATATTGGCAATAAGATTATATTTTACTATAGGCTTTACTAGGCTTTTGATTAAATTGAAGCACGAAGAGGAAGATTTTAATGTCGAAATTTTCAGACACGCCTGTGACCTTTTTCAATGAGACGAGAAACAAACAAAATAAACAAAGAATGCTGTTGTTGGTTAGAGGCCTCCCCTGGAAAATATATTCTCTAAATAAAACCAAATCCCTGTTTAATGCATTAATATATCATTCCATCTTGAAAATACATTTACAAATTCCGACAATAGGCTAATATATAATAAATATCATAATAGTGGTCACAGACGCTTTGCTCTATTGAGAATTTGGTTGGCCATCGTCCAGATCTCTTGGGAACCAATTTGTTTGCAACCTTGGCTTGGACCGTTTCTGCATAGCTAAACTTCGCATTTTCTGGAACTTTCTTGCATGGATTGTGTGCAGTTTTGAATGCAGCAAGTGTCCAACAACTTCGCTCCTTGTGATAAATATTTAAGTGGTTGCTGTGGTGAACAAGAAATGTTTTGGGGTATTTGATGGAATTCTTTTTGGATATCAAACCCTCCAGTCGAGAAAGGATCCATTCAGAGTGTTATATAAGAACAACGTGTCACTGTCGACACTGGAGTTTAAACACATATCAACAGAGAACAAACACAGGCGATCCTATTTTTAATAACTAGATCACGTGATGGCAAAGGACATGCATAAATGGGAATTAGCGTGGCGTCTAATTGATCACTATTTCTACACTATCCTCTATTACTATACGGATCGCTATTCTATATACTATTTACTATACTATTTCTCTATTCTGATCACTATACAGATCATTATACGGCGGTTACTATTTCGAGTGAGCATTATCGAGCAAGTACTATTAGTGCGAGTGCTATTCGAAGGCGTGTAACACCAGTATTGTTCAACGGCGTTACTATAGTTGTATCTGCGATTACAAAGTCTCTACTACAACGGGTATTACGAAAGTGACAACAAGTAAAAGAAAAAGAACAGAAAAAGAACATTTGAATAATGAACCGAAGCTGAAGAAATATAGACTCCAGAGGAAGGTGTTATATAGGAATAAAGTGTCGCTGCCGACAACGAATTTTAGGAAAGTGACAACGAGTATTCGTTGACATCACAAATCCCAGGAAAGAACACCAGTATATTGTGTGAGTAGTTTCCGCCATGTAAGATCCTAAGCTGCCCCAGTCTTCCTTCGTGTTGCGAAAAATCGTTGTATGGAAGATCCGATCGAAAAGGGGTGCTTTTGCTGTGGCATCAATTTGATCATTGATTAGAAAATAGTCTGACGTGGTTGTGGACTTCTGCGAAACATTTTTCAGGGCAAGATGTCCGGACGAGGTCAAGTGTTTCTTTTGTGGAGTTTAAATAAAATATCTGGTCATAATTCACTCGATTTATCAGACCCTTTGTTTCTGAAGAGGTCTGTTACGCGAATCTCTGGAGATGGTCAAGAGATAAAACAGCCATAAAAACACAAACCTGATATTTGAGTCATTCGTTCAGATTTTGAACTGCGAGGAGACGTTTATTTATCTGGGGAAAAAATATTGAAATAATCTAGAATCTAGGACGGTTAGAAACCGCTTGCATACGGATAGAAAATGAATTCAGTTAATACACAATAACAGAAAGGAGAACAAGACAAGGATGTGTCTTCTCGCCGGACTTATTCAACCTTTACAATTAGGCAATACTTAGAGAATTAGAAATCCTATCAGTATTGATTATTGGCGGTCGCAGGCTTAACAACATAAGATGTGCAGATGACACAGTGTTGATAGCAGACAGCAGACAGCAGACGAAGAAACAAAACTACGGTGGCCTCTACAGAAGGTTACAAAGGTAAGCGAGAAAAAAAGGACTATTGATCAATTGTGAAAAGGGAGGGCATATAGTTGCCCAGCATACGAATTACAAATTAGAAACAAGAAAATCAATGAAGTACAACAATTCAAATAAGTGGGAAATGTTTTTACATTGGACCGATAATGCGACACCAACATCCGAAGGCATCTTGAGATAGCGAAAGATGCCTTATAAAAGCTAAGCAAAGTATAAAGAAACGGGAAAATTCCTTTAAAAACAAAGGAAAACGTGCTGTACTGTTGTGTAATATCGGTTCACTTATATGGCAGTGAATGCTGGACAATCACAAAGATAAAGAAGAGAACTGAACCAACAGAAATGTGGTTCTACAGAAGGATGCTGAGAATACCATGGACTCTGCAACGACGACGGTTTAGATAAAATGAAAACAAAACGGATACGTATAATTAGCAGCAGAGAGATACAGTTTAAATTTCTAGGGCGCTTAATGAGGAAAGAGAGCTCGGAAAATTTGAAACTTACGGGGCATATTGAAAATAGTGTAGTGCATAGTGTACCTGATGAGTTGATGTATATAGTTGGGAGAACAGGAATTAGGAGAGATAGCATGGTAAGCTAAACTACAAATGACAAGAAAACGTGGAGAGCCATGATCGTACACGTCCTGAAAGTACTCGGTACATAGAAGAAGAAGAAGAATTTCAGACTTTTGGGAAATGGGTCGTGTTGAAATTTGTTACGACGCTGCAATCGGAAATTATTACAATACATTTACTATGCTGACCTTGCCTAAGTGGAGTGTTGCATTTCAAAAGTTTTCTTTTTTAATATTGGTAATATCCTTTTACCAATATCAGATTTTGTCATTTTTGGCCATCCATATTTGAACTGTCCAATGAACTCCACATTAAGTAAGCTTTTATCACATATGTGTAAGAAAATTTGGCTCAGTCCCTACTTAACCTTTCAACTTAGTTGAGATATACAGAAACACTATTCTCTCAGCTTAACTCATTAATATCCATGGGCACTAATGTTCATATATATATATATTATATTAAGAAATGGACAAGGTCCGACAATTTATTTATTAAAGACATATTTTATGTTTAACGTTGTTATTTATAGATACAAGTATTTAAGCAAATGCTCTGTTTATGATAAACAGTATTAAATAACATTTACCGGCCTGAATGTCCGAGAAATTTTCATAGAAAATATTCGTTCTTTGACAGGATTCGAACCTGCATCCTATACGGAACCGTCATTTACGCTGACGTGCCTAACCTCTGGGCCACAAAGAACCTTTCGGTAGACAAGGTCGAATTTACTGCTTATAAACTTCAATCTTCTATGAATCTCGTACATTCATAACTGCTCTGGCGTATCAAATGTAAACAAATGACGTCATATATTAAGAAATGGACAAGGTCCGACAATTTATTTATTAAAGACATTAGGTTAGGCACGTCAGCGTAAATGACGGTTCCGTATAGGATGCAGGTTCGAATCCTGTCAAAGAACGAATATTGTCTATGAAAATTTCTCGGACATTCAGGCCGGTAAATGTTATTTAATACTGTTTAATACTGTTGTATCTATAAATAACAACGTTAAACATAAAATGTCTTTAATATATATATATATATATATATATATATATATATATATATATATATATATATATATATATATATATATATAAGGCTAATGGTCACAGTTGAATAAAAAAAAACAGTAGTATTAAAAAAGTGGTCAATACAGGTGTGAAAAAAATAATACGTAGCGTTCTTTGCGGTTGTTTGAAATAAAGCGTTAAATTGGTCATTTATAAAAATATCCTTAAAGAAAACCGTCAAGTCAGAAACCAAGGCCGCGTATTTTATTTGACTTCCTGATTTTTAAAGTATATATATATATATATATATATATATATATATATATATATGTGTGTGTGTGTGTGTGTGTGTGTGTGTGTGTGTGTGTGTGTGTGTGTGTGTGTCAAGGTGATATGTATACCAGGCCTGGCAACCATGCGACTGGGATATATGTGTGGGGGCGTATATGTGGAGAACTAAATTACTACTAAATAACATATTTAGTTAGAAATATGTTTGTAATGTCCAGTTAATTACCGATTATACATAATATTAGGAAGAAGCTTACAGTTGCTGACTTATTTTCCTAAATTCCAAATGTACAAAACAGCAAGAAAAAAAATAACCTTCCTCTATTATAATATAACTAAATTACAAAGCTCATTTGATTCTCCATAAATTAGAGACATTTTCAGGTATTGCCAAAAATAACGCGTTAATTTGTTTATATCAATTGGTTAAAGAAAATATAATTGAAGAATACAATTAGAAAGCAATTTCAATATCTTACAAAATGGTGTATTAACAAAGTCTGAAAATACTTTACAAAAAATGAGTCTCAGCGAAACAATAAATTTGATAATCTTACAAATTTATTTGATTTTTGTTACATGTAAAATTTGTTTCACGGAATATGAAGAAAATGCCAATTTCTCTATTATTGGATAATTGAGTTACAAATATACAGAGTTTTAATTTTAAAATTAGTGTTGTAACATAGAAGGGGTTACTGAATAAAGGATAACCAAAATGGACTGTCCTGGGTATGACGATAAACTGCATCCGCTTCCTGGGTATGACGATAAACTGCATCCGCTTCCTGGGTAAGATGATAAACCACGTCCGCGTGCTGGGTAAGACGATAAACTACCTCAGCGTCCTAGGTATGACGATAAACTACGTCCGCGTCCTAGGTATGACGATAAACTACGTCCGCGTCCTGGGTATGACGATAAACTACTTCTAACAGCAAAGCCTCTGATCAGGAGGTTTTGAGGAACATGGAACCACCTCTTAATTGCTGGTGTTCCCAGGTCTACCCTGACTCTGGGTGGTAGCATCTGAGTGGTAACATCATATATATATATATATATATATATATATATATATATATATATATATATATATATATATATATATTGTTGTAACAAAGGGTTAATAAATGAGGAATAACCAAAATGGAGGTTGAAATGAAATGGTAATCTTTATCACATCGACAAAATACAATACTCACCAGCGGCGTGAAATAGGTAAACCACTGCTAATGATGGACTACTTGGACGCCATATTACCCCACTTACAAGAGTGTTCAACGTATTTATGAGGGTTGAGATCTACCCATTATATAATGACCGTGATGTAACAAAGTATTCAAATGCTCTGATAAGAAGATCAGATTCCTATTTTTTCGTAACAATCATTTGTGGTGATATAAAATTAATATGTTCGGTTATTTTTGTCTTATCAATTCAAACATTCAAATCTCAAGTTTTGAAAAAAAAAAATGAAATAAAAACATTGAAATACCTTTAGTGAAAACTTCAACAGATTGGCTGAACAGCTGATTGATTTACAGCAAGCATGTAACTGCTGACACGAAATCGTGTTGATTAATATTCTGATAAAAATTTTCAAAAGACAGAATTATGTATTTTTTTAGAAACTGTGCTATATATATATATATATATATATATATATATATATATATATATATCGCACAGAAGCAGAAGTTGTATTTATTATTCTCGGTTTGGGCTGAATTAATACACTTGATGGGAAAATGATCAAATATTAATGGGGTATGTCTGGGTCGTATTTTGCCTCTAACGACCGTTGTTTCCTAATCAGATGGAAAATGCCTTTCACAAACAACAATGTTTGGTTTGTCAGGAGTGTGTTCTCGAGGTATTGGCTTTAATCATTATTTTCGTTCATTCTGATATTATGGAAGACGAAATACACGAACCTTATTTTGTTCATCATACTAACTACGACAACGTTTTTAATTATTTTGAGAAAGATTTGCGGGTACCGAAATTTAAAAAAATATTAACTAATTTATTATTTTGTAAAAATTACATAGTGCTTCTAAAAACGGTAAGAACATTATATTCTATGGTCTGCGGAGATTGGACTTCAGAATTTAGGATTCAGAATTAAGAATTAAAATTCCTATAAATGTGGGAATTTGTCATTTTTTCGATTCAGCGGTTCCCAATGGGCCGCATTTTCGGAATAGAAATTTTCTCGCACCTCACCAAGTTTTATGTGATAAAAAGCACATTTAAAATTAAAAAAAAATAGCAGAGTGACTGCTAAAGAGAGATAACCGCGGATTGGAACAGAGAACATTATCATTGATAACTCTCTCCTCCAATTTGCGGAGCCTATTCTTAATATTTAATATAATGCAAAAATATCACAATTATAAAATCGGCCAATAATTATTTATAACTATTTATACTGAGACTCGTGCATGTAATAAGAAAGTAATCTATAATAATATTTAAAATTTTGAAATCATATTTATTTTGAGTATATAAATTTTTATTTGATAAACGGTACATTTAAAAAAAAACAGGGTGAGAGTTAAAGGAAGATAAGTGTAGATTGAAAGTCAGAACATTATCATTGATAACTCTCTCCTTCAATTTGCGGACCATAATATATTTTTAATACTTGATATAATGCAAAAATATCACAATTATAAAATTGGTTAATAATTATTTATAACTATTTAAACTGAGACTCCTGTATGCAGTTGCAATCAATCCATAATAATAACGTAATTTGCCATGCATAATACGCGCTTTTTTTTTCTAAAAAGTAATAAGCAAAATTAGGGATGCGTATTATGTACGGCTACAAAAAAAATGTTTAAAAAGTTGCCGTTTCATAGGTCGATTTCTGTTTCGAAATGACGACTCACCACAAACATCCGACAATTTGACACTAGAATTCGGCGATTACGACCCCATAAGGATGTCAAATACAATCATATGCACCTAACAATACTTACAAATGTAAAATAAAAAAAAAATTATCATAAAGATTAATTTTTTTTAAATAAGTGTAGGAAACGCTGGCCATAATGAAATTGGAGAAGTACAGTTTATAGAGTTGGATTACCAAACAAGGGGTGCGTATTATACATGAGTAGAAGCATTTTGACACTTTCAGAACAATTTTAGGGAGGGTGTATTATGAATGAAGAGGTATTATACATGGAGAATTACTATATTTTAAATTTTGAAATTATTTTGGCATATGGATTTTTTTGAAATTGCTTATCAACCTTTGATTGTCTTTCAATATTTCCGCCTCACCTGCTTTCCTCTTCCAACGCACCTGTGAGGCGTGCCTTACCGTTTTGGGAATCACTGTTCTAGAGGCTAATGTGAACTGCCAGAACGATCGAATTTACGATTCTGATATGTGGATTTTAGAGTTTTTTCGGGGATGGGAAGCAAGTAGAAATTTTTAAAAAAGGCCCAGGCAGAACACAGGTTATTAGAGATTTAAAGTCCTCTAAATTAAAGGTTAATCTTCTAAATTGTTACTAAAATAGAAGTATTTTACGCTATATTTTTAATATTATTGCCCCAGTCTCACAAGACCAAAATAGATGTGTGCCTGAAGTGATATAGTTTTGCAGCAATATCTGTTATGAATGTGCATGACGATGTGCAAGTGGCAGTCTCTGTTGCAATTGGCAAGGATAAAGCAAGAGGGATGGGTTTCATAGATTGGCTCAGTGCAATTTTTTCGACCCTGGCCTCCGCTGCAAATTGCCTCCACAACTCCTGTCCGTCTCCACAATGTCCCTATGGTGCCAAGCAGTAAGATCAATGAGCTGATATTTAAGATTTCCTTTTAAAGAACGGTAGTAACATAATTTAGATTTACTGAATTTAATTAGGGCATTAATTTTATCTGTCAAATTTCTTAAAGGGCATTTTTCATTAAGGTAGCAACTAGCCAAACAAACTAAGCAGTAAATTAAATTTCTCAATGACTAGTCTATCTAAAAAGAGCAAAAGATGCTTCACATCGTCAATCCGAAACGAGGCAGAGTCATCAGTTTTGTTTCACGCTCTCACAATTTGGTCGGCTGAAGATCTTAAGCGTTTGATACATAACTATCACCTGGAGCTCACTCTTTTTCACAAGAAAAATATACAAAAAAAAAACAAACAAAAACCTTAATATGCAATTATGCTGTATTAATGTTAATATAAAGTCAACGTCGGACGTTTCGGTCTATTTTAGACCATCTTCAGGACATTTTCATTAAACATAATTAACATTAGAATTTTTAAATTTCAACATGAAAAGACGATGGACATAAGAGCACAATTAATCCAAACCGATAACTGAAATCTTTATATAAGATCAGCGTTCCGTTTAAATATGATCACGTCGTCGTCACGTGGGAGATGTTGTGAAAACGTATTCGAAGATGACGACGACGTGATAATATTTAAACGGAACACTGATCTTATATAAAGATTTCAATTATCTGTTTGGATTAATTGACTTTATATTAACGATAATACAGCATAATTGCATATTAATATTTTTTGTTTGTTTTTTCTGTATATTTTTCTTCATATATATATATATATATATATATATATATATATATATATATATATATATGTATGTATGTATAATTAGGAGGATTTGAAATATCCATAATTAAGTAATTTGTCGAGTCTTCGAGAAGCCACAACAGAATGCAGAAAGCACTGGACGGCCGCTTCGTCCTATACATGGGACTCATCAGCAGTGCACATCCACTTCCGAGAATTGAAGCCCGAACAGTTACGATAGAAGGCAAACGCCATATCAACTGTACAAACGGGCCTCGATATAACGCTGGTGCTTTCTGCATTCTGTTGAGGTTTCTTCTACACCCGAGGAATTACTTAATTGTGATTATTTCAAATCCTCCAAATTATTTCTATCTGTATATCCTTCCTGGTACCGGCTTTGAATGCTCTGGATGGAGAGGATTGGGGATAGTGGTCGTACCTGGTTGGGTGCACAATCCTATGATTAAAGAGAAACTCGGATGATTTCCACCACGGAATATGTGATCAAGCGGCGCTATACCGAGTCTAATGTTTTACCTCTTCGTCACCGAGGACCGTTGGTACAGATGGTATGGCGCTTGCCTCCCTATCCTAACTGTATATATGTGTGTATATATATATATATATATATATATATATATATATATATATATATATAATAATAATATGTATGTATATATATATATATATATATATATATATATTATAAATTAATTGATTTAAAAAATGGTTATTTTTTTCGCTACACAGTTCAACCATGTTTCCAAAATAGAAGCTAAAAACCCTAATTTTATTTTTGCAATTAAATTAAAAGCATTAGTTCCATTTCATCTTCAAGCTCTGTAAATTTACATTGAGCACTATTTTGTAAAAATAAAATATCTATAAGAACACTGGATTTTATATCTTACTGTTCTTTCTTTTATTATATATATATATATATATATATATATATATATATATATATATATATATATATATCGCAAATTGAGTGGTGTTGTTAATAAAACAGTGTTCAATGTAGAATAACAGTTCTATAAATTATATATTAATAATCAACATACATTTCTCCTTATCAATAGCGCAACTCCGTGTTTCACGCACAATGCAATTTTCATTTTTCTTTCATTGCGTTGTGCATGAAACTCAGAGTTGTGCTATTGTTGGGTAAAAATATTATTCCTTAGGAATATATATATATATATATATATATATATATATATATTGATGTCAACACCCAGTTGCGACTGTCTGTTGTATGCTTATACTTAATTGTCAGGCCTTATGTATTTTTGCTCAACTATTCATATATAAAGGTCAGTGATGTATTGTGTGTAGGCTATTGTGTTGTTCTAACGGTTTTGTATCAAATTATTTTAGGTGATATTGGGTAGAAATAATTGTGGATCCGGATGCAGTTTTTTAGCTATTTATAGTGTTCTTTGTTAACATTTTCAAATATATTATTTATTATTTTATTGTTGCTTGCTGTTATTGTGTTTACTTGTGATCATGTGTGTGTTTGTGTTTTTTTAAAAAATTATTTATTATTTATTTATTTTACCTTCTTATTTACTGATCTGGACTAAGTTTACTAACATGGAAAAAAATTGGTTACCCACTGTTGACGAAGACAGACAAAATTGCCAGAGGAGTGCCTGGAAAAAGACTCAAATTTCAAGGTGAATTAAAATGTAACATTTCGTTCATGGGAAAAATTCACAAATCGAAAGTATATGTGCTACATGGTTCAGTAAACCTCTTTGGTACAGACCAGATAGTATTATTCAATTTGTGGGAATTACCAGGAAATTCTTTCTGTAACCAAGTGAACGTCAGAGAAAATTATAAGACAAAGCAAACAGAAAAAAATTATTACAGAGTTGAAAAATGAATTCCCTCGTATTTTTTCAGAAGGACTAGGTCTGTGCACAAAAACAGAAGTCAACTTTGAGTTAAAAGAAAATGTGCAACCAATTTTTAAAACAAAAAGAAAAGTTCCATTTTCGGCACTGGACTCAATAAATGAGGAGTTAGAAAGGTTGGAAAAATTGGCGTAATTTCAAAAGTGGATTACTCGGATTGGGCGTCTCCAACCGTATATATAAATCAGTGTGTGTTGATTTTTTCGACAGGCTTGAACGAATGTTTAAAAGACCTTGCATACCCTCTACCGTCTCCGGAGGATATATTTATTAAATTGAACGGTGGTAGAGTGTTTTCAAAGTTGGACTTGTCGGAGGCTTACCTTCAGGTTAAAGTCAGTGAAGAATGTTAAACTACCTGCCAATAAATACTCATAAAGGAATTTTCAAATTAAATCGTCTCCCTTTTGGATTGAAGGTAGCTCCAAGTCTGTTCCAGCAAATAATGGACACAATGTTGGCTGGTATGGATTATGCGATCGCATACTTAGACGACATTTTGATTAAAAGTGAAAACGAGGCCCAACACAAAACGCATATTAGAGCAGTATTTCAGAGAATTGAGGAATACGGGTTCAAGCTGAGTGCTAAAAATGAGAATTGTTCTTAAAGAAGATTAAATATTTAGGGCAGATAATTGACAGTAAAATAACCGGACCCGGAAAGAGCTGAGGCCATAAAAAATATGCCAGCACCTGATAATGTGGCTAAACTCCAGGCCTTCTTAGGATTAGTAAGCTACTATAGTATTTATATCCCAAAATTGTATGAGATGAGAGCTCCTTTAAACAATTTGGTGAAAAAGGGCACAAAGTGGATACGGTCGAAAGAATGCGAGGATGCTTTTAAAAATATATAAAAAAAAAACTGTTTATTAGCAGATCTATCGTTGGCGCATTTCGACCCGGAGAAGAAAATGATTCTAGCAGCAGATGCTAGTAATGACGGACGAGGCGCTGTATTGCTACATAAACTCGAGGGCGGATCTACGAAGCCAGTTGAACATGCCTCGAGCACGTTACTGCCCGCGGAACGAAATTATAGCCAAATTGAAAAAGAGAGTTTGGCAATAATCTTCGCTGTAAAGAGATTTGGCAGATTCATATATGGAAGACAATTTACTCTGCAAACAGACAACAAACCGCTGTTAACAATTTTTGGTTCAAAAAAGGTATACCCACTCACACTGCAAATCGACTACAGCGTTGGGGTATAATTCTATTGAATTACAATTTCAGAATGGAAGATGTTCCTTCAAAAAAGCTAGAATACGCCGATGGGTTGTCGAAGTTAATACCGAAATATACGGAACCGCTGGAAGAAACAGTAATAGCGGCGCTGAAAGACGAAAGTGAATTGTCGGGTCTGTTATGCAATACCATTAGAGAACTACCGATGATGTGAAAAAAGCAGCCGAAAACGATAATTTCATTTAGAAAATGAAAAAGCAAGTCTGGTTGAACGGGAATACAAAAAAAGAATGAGTGTGTAACCTTTTTTAATATGTGATCAGGTATTGCCGTGTACTTTACAGAAAAAAATTCTAAAGAAAATTCACATTGGTCATCCAGGGATTTCGCGAATGAAATCTCTAATGAGAGGTTACACGTATTGTCCGAGGATGGACCAGGACATAGAAAATGTGGTGAAATATTGTAAAGGATGTCAACTGGCAGCAAGGGATCCACCTGTAAAGAGTCAACCATGGCCAAAGACAGATGTCCCATGGACTCGACTGCATATCGACTATGCAGGACCCATAAATGGATCGTATTACCTGATTGCGGTAGACAGTTTTATTAAGTGACCAGAAATTGTTAAGTGCAGACATCCAACTGCGACAAATACGATAAATGCCCTTAGTGAAATTTTTTGTCGTTTCGGACTCCCTAAAACTTTAGTCAGTGACAACGGAACGCAGTTTACGGGAAGTGAATTCAAGAAATTCTGTACAGCATTGTCCATCGATCACGTGACAACACCAGTTTATCATTCAAGATCGAATGGACAGACGGAAAAATTCGTGGACACCTTTAAACGAGCCTTGAAGAAAACTTAAGGCGTGGACACGAATGAACAGAGTATTCAGAAATTTTTGGCTGTGTACAGAATCACGCCAAACCCGAATACGACGTCAGGATTATCGCCAGCAGAGTTAATGTTTGCAAGAAGAATACGCTCTGCTTTTAACAGGCTGTTGCCTCGTCCGGCGAAGAAAACTGCGAAGAAACAAAACTACATGACTAAAGTATATAAGCCAGGAGATAAAGTTTTTTTTAAGAATTTTGGGGCTAGAAAAGCGTATTGGGAAGAAGGTGTAACAACCAAAAGAAATGGTCAAGTCATTTACGACATAAAAGGAGAAAAAATCCCTTGTAAAAGACATTGGAATCAGTTAAGACTCAGACAGACTACAGAGGTCGCGGAAAATACCGAAGATATTACGCCTTCGATATTCCCGTGCCAGTGAGTCAACATTTGCCGATGGAGGTATCCCCGACCTCAAGCCCAGAGGTACCAGTGTGTCAAACGCCACCACTACAAGGAGGATTGAGACGAAAAAGACTTAGGAAAAAAGTTAATCGTCTATGTCCAGACCCTAAGAAGAGGAAGTATTAAAGCTAAAATTCACGGGAGACTGTAACTCGCGGGGCGGTGATATAATGGAATATGTATACACCTGTGTTGCCCGTCACTGGAATATGATTGGCTGGTGTCCGTCATAAATACCGACGGACGTGTAGGTACGAGAGTCAGAAGAGCCTTAGTCTGAGAGCTAAGTCTATAACGACGCCCATTGGACTACGCCATTGATCTACACTTCTTACCTGCGACTACGACGCGTACCAGTCGATTACTGCTACCGTATTCTACTTGGTTATAGTAGCCAAAAACACTTAGCTACTTCATTAAAATATATCCCTTTCCGGGTCAGATCAATTATATATATATATATATATATATATATATATATATATATATATACGCACCTCTCAACTGTGGAACCCCCTTCCCTATTACTATTTCCCTGAGAGCTATAACCTCCAACTATTCAAATGCAATGTCAATCGACATCTCCAGTTGCCTTGATCTATCCACTATCCTTCTCCCTCATCCTTTCCTCTATCACTCCTATCTGATCTTGCTCCAAATCTTCTGTAACCCCTTGCATCCTAGTGGCTTTTCGCCTTGCTTGGGATGAAATATATATATATATATATATATATATATATATATGTGTGTGTGTGTGTGTGTGTGTGTGTGTGTGTGTGTGTGTGTGTGTGCAGTACTTAGTAAAAAGCGCTCAATATCTGTGATAGAGCTAACATATTCAGGTGTATGAATACAACTGAGTATATATATATATATATATATATATATATATATATATATATATATATATATATGCGTGTGTTTGTGTGCGTGTGTCTGTGTATGTGTGTGTATTTAGGCAGCAAGTATTCATCTAGACAATTTAAATCAAAAAGAACTGACAAAGCCTGTTGATTTAATTTTTTTATTGTATCTTTTAATTTCCGAATAAAGTGTTGAGTATATCGATCAAAATTGTGCATAAAATGTCCGAATACAATTTTCTGCTGTTTTTTTTTTTTTTTCAAGTATTGTCAGCTGTCTCTCGAAGAATTGCTTGGTCAATGTCCTGGTATTCTTTGGAAAGTTGAAAGTTTGAATCAGTCTACGGTGACGTCATCATGTGTAAAAGATTGATGGGGTGGCTTGAGGTAGAACCCAAACAAATGCCTTTTATTAAATATGCCATATTTGCCGGCTCACTGGACGTGATTTTTTTTTCCAAAAAGACGCAACCAAAATTACCCTGCGTCCAATACACCAGTATCATGCATGAGAGGCCATAAAAACCATTAAAAAAGTGGGGTTCACCAGGAATCAGTGCACGCACAGAACTTAGCTCTGAAACTAAGACTACCGGAAGCGAACAAACATGATATCAAGAAAAATATCCCTGAAAAATTCACCCAGGAAGAAGAAATTTATGAAATTGCCCAATATTTTGTTGGTTCTTTTATAAAAATACCAGATTTTACAGAAATATTTACTTTGATTTATATATTGCTGCTTGCTTTGTGTGTGTGTGTTTTGTTGATTTATAAGCACTGGAATTTCCTTTAATGTATAGTATGGGATTTTATTTGCCGACGCGTACCACATTTCTCTTTTCCGTCCTGGGTAAGACGTTAAACTACATCCGGGTCCTGGGTAAGACGATACACTACGCCCAGCTGGAAGGCCTCTGATCAGGAGGTTTTGAGGAGCGTGAAACCACCTCTTAATTGCTGGTGTTCCCAGGTCTACCATGACCCGGGGTGGTAGCATCTGTTAGGGTCCCAGCTATGGGCAAATAGTTAACTATTACCAGCAATACTTTTTTGAAAAACTATTACCAACAATACAATTTTGAAGGAAAAATATTACCAGAAGCAGATTTTTGACAAAACAATATATTAGCAGCAATAAAGAATTTTGTCAGCATTGAGTAGCCCATTGAGGTTGATATGCCGTAAAACAAAATAAACCAAACCAATCTAAACCAAAGAATACATATTCTATTCATACGAATCTATCCTAAAAATGTTGTCGGCATTAAATAACCCATTGAGTTTGATATGCCATAAAACAAAATAAACCAAACCAATCTAAACCAAAGAATACATATTCTATTCATACGAATCTATCCTAAAAAATGTTGTCGGCATTAAATAACCCATTGAGTTTGATATGCCATAAAACAAAATAAACCAAACCAATCTAAACCAAAGAATACATATTCTATTCATACGAATCTATCCTAAAAATGTTGTCGGCATTAAATAACCCATTGAGTTTGATATGCCATAAAACAAAATAAACCAAACCAATCTAAACCAAAAGAATACATATTCTATTCATACGAATCTATCCTAAAAATGTTGTCGGCATTAAATAACCCATTGAGTTTGATATGCCATAAAACAAAATAAACCAAACCAATCTAAACCAAAGAATACATATTCTATTCATACGAATCTATCCTAAAAATGTTGTCGGCATTAAATAACCCATTGAGTTTGATATGCCATAAAACAAAATAAACCAAACCAATCTAAACCAAAGAATACATATTCTATTCATACGAATCTATCCTAAAAATGTTGTCGGCATTAAATAACCCATTGAGTTTGATATGCCATAAAACAAAATAAACCAAACCAATCTAAACCAAAGAATACATATTCTATTCATACGAATCTATCCTAAAAATGTTGTCGGCATTAAATAACCCATTGAGTTTGATATGCCATAAAACAAAATAAACCAAACCAATCTAAACCAAAGAATACATATTCTATTCATACGAATCTATCCTAAAAATGTTGTCGGCATTAAATAACCCATTGAGTTTGATATGCCATAAAACAAAATAAACCAAACCAATCTAAACCAAAGAAATACATATTCTATTCATACGAATCTATCCTAAAAATGTTGTCGGCATTAAATAACCCATTGAGTTTGATATGCCATAAAACAAAATAAACCAAACCAATCTAAACCAAAGAATACATATTCTATTCATACGAATCTATCCTAAAAATGTTGTCGGCATTAAATAACCCATTGAGTTTGATATGCCATAAAAACAAAATAAACCAAACCAATCTAAACCAAAGAATACATATTCTATTCATACGAATCTATCCTAAAATGTTGTCGGCATTAAATAACCCATTGAGGTTGATATGCCGTAAAAACAAAATAAACCAAATGAAGAATACATATTCTATTCATACGAATCTATCCTAAGAATGTTGTCGGCATTAAATAACCCATTGAGTTTGATATGCCGTAAAACAAAATAAACCAAACCAATCTAAACCAAAGAATACATATTCTATTCATACGAATCTATCCTAAAAATGTTGTCGGCATTAAATAACCCATTGAGGTTGATATGCCGTAAAACAAAATAAACCAAATGAAGAATACATATTCTATTCATACGAATCTATCCTAAAAATGTTGTCGGCATTAAATAACCCATTGAGTTTGATATGCCGTAAAACAAAATAAACCAAACCAATCTAAACCAAAGAATACATATTCTATTCATACGAATCTATCCTAAAAATGTTGTCGGCATTAAATAACCCATTGAGGTTGATATGCCGTAAAACAAAATAAACCAAATGAAGAATACATATTCTATTCATACGAATCTATCCTAAAAATGTTGTCGGCATTAAATAACCCATTGAGTTTGATATGCCGTAAAACAAAATAAACCAAACCAATCTAAACCATTGAGTTTGATATGCCGTAAAACAAAATAAACCAAACCAATCTAAACCAAAGAATACATATTCTATTCATACGAATCTATCCTAAAAATGTTGTCGGCATTAAATAAC
>CAHIKZ030000131.1:1635000-1680000 GCA_903632075.3 Acanthosepion pharaonis | reverse complement strand
GTATTGGTGTTATTGTGGAAGTGGTGGGGGAAATTTCGTCGTTTTGTCATTCATCGTACTAACGCAAACATCGATGTATGCAGACACATATACATACTTGGTCGTCCGTCGAGACTTATACATATATAAACATATGTGGGCAGTTTCGGTTATGACACATGTATGTATACTGGTGGTGTTGTGTCTATACATACGCATTTGTATGTTGAAATGTTGAAATTTAAATATAAAAATATTGTATACCCCCAACTTTATATATATATATATATATATATATATATATATATATACTAGCAGCATGGCTCGGTGTTGCCCCTGCTTGATTAAAAAACTCGTGCGACTCATACAGCACTTTTGCCCTTCCTTGCCTTTAAAGGAGTGCCCTGATGTTGCTACATGCCTTACTTCATGCCTATCTCCCACTGCGAATTTTTTCTATACTAAACATTAAATCTGTTACGAAGAAAGAACTAAACAAAATGAACACAAAATGATCAGCTTTAAAAAAGGACTCGTAACTGGAAAAACTGAATGAGAAAAGAATGTTAACAACAAATACTTTTTCACACCCAACCCAGTTCTGCGGAATCAGAATCAACGTTGAGTTTAAGAAAGCGAATGAACCAATTGGAGTAAAGTGCCATGCAGATTTAAATTTTTCTCACTTGTGACGAATGCAGCTATCAATTATTTTGCTTGCTAGCATGCTAGTTAACATTCGTGTCAGTCAGCTGTTGGCTTTCACGCTGGCCAATAGAATCTTCCTGCCTATTCGTGGCAGCCAGCTATAGGCTCTCACTCTGGCCAGTAGAAAATGGACGCAAACTACAGGAAAACTGCCATAGAAGCATGAAAAGATCGATTATTTCACCTATCGATGGGAGTTGGGAAATGCAAAGTCGGTGTTGGCCTTCCCGCTAACTTGGAGCATGTGCATGTAAATTTTGTTGGAAATCCGTCGAAAATGCGGCCGTGCATTCGTTACACACACACGCACACACACATACATACACACATCCTGCCTTATATATATATATATATATATATATATATATATATATATATATATATATATATATAAAGATGGGGTATTCAATATTATTGTATATACCTGTATGTGGAAAATGGCAATTGTTCATATTGTCTCTTTCGAACGTTTGATATTCAACGGGCATTAACCTTGTCGGAGAAGACATTTATATTCATTGTTCTTCTGTACTTTTGCTGGAAAAAATTATTTCAATCTGCAGGCAATAAAGACCGAAGGATATCATTTTACCTTTGCGTTCAGCCCGAAGAATTATTTTTATTCTCGTTTCGGATTTTTTAAATATAATATATCGCTGCGCATTTTAGTAAATGGGTCTCTTTCCGTTTCTTTCAATCTTTCCATACACAAACTATTTTTTTTCTTCGTTCTTTTTACAACTTTAAAGAAGGAAAAATGGCTGCCTTTCTAATGCTTGTTTGTGTCGGTGTGTATGTGTGCGTGTATGTGTTGTATTTATTTTATTTTTATTTTTTTTGCTTTTATCTCTTTCATTTTTAAGAAATTGACTCGCGACTAAATCCAACATTTTATGATAGTTTCTAAGCTTTTCATAACACTGTATAAGGTTCGAAAGACATTTTTGCGCCAATTCTTCAAATTTTAACTTTTTCTTCCGTGTTCCTTCAGTGCGCTGGCGATCATGGCTCTCCCCAGTTTTCTATCAAATACAAAATCTTATTTCAAACGCCAACCTTATGATCTACTTCTATATGAGATGTCCCTTCAGATGTCAATTTTTTGTCGTTTGCAGTACTTAATAAAGTTTGTTTTTGTCATCTCTCCTCAACTTTGTTCTGACATCCATTTGCACAAGCTCACTCAGTAGGTTATGAATTATTTTCCGTTGTCTCAGTGCCTTCAATTGGTCCCGTGAGTATCAAATTCTCCAAGTCCACTTTCTACATTATGTACCCTAGAAATTTCAAATGTCTCATCCTGATATAAAGTATAAGTGTTCTTTTTGCTTCTGTTTTCTCTAAAATTTCGACGTTGCTCATATATTTATTACATAGTATTCTCAGCATCCTTCTGTAGAAGCACATTTCTGTTGCTTCAAGTTTCTACTTCATCAGTGAGGAGATTGTCCAGCATGCACTGTCATATAGGAGGACTGATATTACATAACAGTTCATGACTCTTTTCTTTGTAGAAACACATTTCTATTGCTTCAAGTATCTTCTTCATCTGTGAGGAGATTGTCCAGCATTCACTGCCATATAAGGAGACTGATATTACATAACAGTTCAGGACTCTTTTCTTTGTAGAAGCATATTTCTATTGCTTCAAGTCTCTTCATCTGTGAGGAGATTGTCCAGCATGCACTGCCATATAGGAGGACTGATATTACATAATAGTTCAGGACTCTTTCCTTTGTAGAATTACATTTCTGTTGCTTCAAGTCTCTTCTTCTATGCGCTGTGTACGTGCAAGACTTTGGCGATCATGGCTCTCCAAACTTCCTGCACTCTCCCTGTTCATCCATCCATTTACTCAAGCTCATTAGGAAAGGTATACGTTGACTTCATCTGTTTCACTTGTCTTCATTTTGCCATGGGAGTATCAAATTTTCCTAGTTCTCTTTCCTCATAATGTGTCGTTTCTGAGATGGGGAGTGGGTATTATTATTGTCCTTGTTTTTATTATTGTTTCTCGTTTCATCAGGCATTGCTATCAAAATGCCTCTCGGCCCGCGTAATTTTAAGTGAATTTTGAACGGAGCCCTTTATTTATTCTGAGAATGCAGACAGTTTTTTGTGTTGCTGACCCAGTCTATCTCTTATTTTAGTACTGCTGAATAAGGGCTCAACTCAATTTCACTGACACCAACAGATTTAACCAAATTCCCGAACAAATGATTTAGTCCACTAGGCTTTTGTCTCGTGGGACAATTATGAGTTGATAACTTGGAGCATTAAACCTAACCTTGCTGACAAAATCTTCGTTTCTGAATTCAGTGATTTATAAATTGCGTGGAGACGAGATTAGCAGTAATTGAGTAGTACTAATTAAGAAGTAGGCGAGATATCTCTAGACATGGAAAGTAGAACGAGAACAATCTAGCTCCATAGTTGAAATAAAGGGCTTAGTTCCATGTTCGCCGCTAGACATGAACATGATGAAGGCGTTAAAATAGGAATTTTCGGACACGCCTGTATCCTTTTTCAACGAGACGAGGAATAGACAATGAAGTCTGACTTACTCTTCCGAAGAATGTTGGTGGTGGTAGTTAGAGGTGAAGAAATGACACAGACTGGTTCGAAATTGCCGACTTTAAAATCTTTCTCTTTGTGCTTCAATTTAGTCAAAAGGCCTATCAATATATAATAAATGTCATCAATTTTATTTCTGTTTTGATGTCTTTTTATTCCTCATATTGAACCGGCTTATTAAATCTACATATTATAAGAAGCAAAGGTGGAGCGCCGTTCGTTTTAATCACACACACACACACACACACACACACACACACACACACACACATACATATATATATATATATATATATATATCGTGACGATTGGATCGAATGATTCCAAAAAATGTTCGTCTAAGAATCTCTAGAGTCGGAGTACAAAATATAACATCAATCAGTTGAAACATTACATCTTTTGTATTTACTGAAGTTAAGTAAAATCTAGCATGGTCGCTACTAAGATGGGTGACCACTTAGAAATACCAGCTTGGATGTGCGGGTGGTGTAATGGATTAGGTTCAAAATTGTTAATCGGAGAGCCGAGTTCCACTTCCAGTTGTGTTCGTTATATTCACTTACGCGCCAATACTCTTGGTGAAGGTATGAACCCACCTATTCCTCCAGCTATGGGTTAATTAGTAATAATCATTATTAAATACCCCTCCGAATTCTTAGAAACTAAAATTATGGGTTAATTAATAAGAATTTTATGACTAAATCATAATTATCTAACCCCCCCACCAAAAAAAAAGTTTTTATATTCTAAATATATTTATGTCTTTAGTGTTGATAAAAGTAGAAAACAAATCAATCAATCATTTTAATCCAAAATATATTTTGTATTGTAAGAACAATCTTTTTTTCGAATGAATATGTCATTAATAATTTATTTTTAGAATAACAATGTTTTTTTTTAATACTCAAGTCATAATATTTAACCCATAGATGGGGAGATAGATAGATTCATACTTTAAGTGAATCTAATGAAACCGACTGGAATTTGAACTCGTTCCCTGATTTCTCCTTTCAAGCCGTTATCCATTACATCACCCCCACATTCACACCTTGAGGAAGACCGACTTTGCACAGGACTATAAAGGATGAGTTTAGGCGGGAAACATGACAGGAAAAGGAAAATGATGATTCTTGATTGTGAAATCATCAAAAAATGAATAAAAATAAAAAAAGAAGAGAGAGAGAGAGAGAGAGAGAAAGAGGGTGGGGTGGGGTGGGGTGTTGTAAAACGTTTCAGAAATCTTGTTTGTCTAGACAACTTGAAGTTTGTATAAACAGTAAAAAATATCTACGTCAAAAGAAAGTCGCGTTAGCATGTTTAAAAAAAAAAAAAAGAAACTGCACATGTCAAAATCCAGAAAGTAAAATATATATCCATATGTATACTATTTATTATTGTGAAAGGATATTTATAAAAGAAAAAGAATGAGGAAAAGAAAAAAAAAGAAAAGAAAAAGTAGGTGGGACGTTTTGTTTAACCTATTTTCTAGGTTTGAAAGACGACCGCCAGGTGGCGTGAGAATTAAGTTAGAGTTTGTCTTGCTTCATCTGTGAATCGTGATGTATTTTAATAAATAAAGAAAGATTTGTGATGTAAGGATATTTTGAAATGCCACTTTTCCAGTCATTATAAGTAATTATCACTTTCTGTGATAAGCCATCCGCAAACAAAAAAAACACCCACCACCAAAAAAAAAAAAAACATGCATCTATCAAAGCCTGATACCCTGCTTGCTAATTATGGTAATTTACCCAGGCTCGCATGGACTTTCCCAACTATAAATAGGAGCAGGTACTGCCTTTTGAAGAGTGAGGTTTCCGGTAAAAATGGGATGAATGAATGTCTTTATATTATTATAGTCCCGTATTGATTTCGCTCAGTTAACTGATGTTTCTGCCACATTTCAGGATTCTAGGGTTTTTTATTACTAACATTGTTTTGTTTAGTTTCTTGTAAATAGATTATATTAAAAAATTATAATTTAATTTATATTAAAAAAATTGTTCAATCATCAGGCGATGTTGGGTTACTTATGATGAAAATGATTTAACTGGGAAGTCTGAAAACTATTTGATATCAGTATAGAGGATAGAAGTTTATATAGGGATGATGGCCATTGTAAATACTCGTTGGGGTTAGTTTTTTTTTTTTTAATTGTTGTTTTATTCCCCTACCCAGACAAAAAAATTGTACATATGGTGACTATTTAGGATTTTCAAAGAGACAACGAGCAATTATGGCGGATGTATTATTGGTGCAAAATAATGTCGTTTTTGACGTTAAGTTGAACGTCAAAAACGACATTATTTTTGCACCAACCCACAGTGAGAAAGGTAAGTAAGAATGCTTTGGTCTTAGGGATATTGTTTGCATGTTTGGGTCAGTGTTAGTGGCTAGCTAAGTTTAAAGTTAAGACATGAAGACCGTCCTTTTCCCCATCTTCCATTCTCGCCTTGTGCCATATTTTGTATCATTATACAAATAAATATCGTGAGGTTTCCAGCAGTCAGCTCTGACAGTCGGGCCGAACATTCTTGCTGTAACACTATCGTTTACATATGTTTGTATTAATCTTTCTGTTGATATATTTGTGTAACTCAGTTCCTCTCTTTGTGTCTTTATTTCTGGCGCTAACAAAAGGCCACAGCACTAATTATCTGCAAGTCTGAAAGATAACTCTAAAATAATTCCACTTCTCTGTTATTGCGTAGGTCCGTGTTTCGTTCTCTGGTGCACATACGTTGAATGCGATCACTATCAGCAGAAGTGCATGTTCTTCTCGTGCGCTAGTCTTTGAGTGCGACGGGGATAGAGCGATAGAGATTCCTCAGATATGTATCTGTATATATTGCTTCAAAAAATCTGCTTGTCAGACGAGGAGATCCGCTAGAAAGGTGTCAGCCAAAGCATCCCCCGCAGGGTTCGCTGGCTCAGTCACGTCCTGCGACGATCTGATGGCCACTCTACCAGTTCGACTAGACATCTGCCAACTAAAGATGACCTCGTGGCAGACACTGGAAGGATGATGCTCCAGAATAGCAAAGTAGCGCTGGAGGATCTTCCGACGCTCTTCAAAAACTGGAAAAATATAATAAAGATCTCCCATTTTGGCCTTGTGCCACATTTTGTATCATTACAGATAATAAGGCATATTGGTGAGATCTGGGAGCAACGATGCAGAGACATCATCAATAATTTTGATCATCGAGTGGAGTTGTGTCATCGGAGCCTTGGCAGATATTTGGGCGATATTATTTTTCACACATAATTGCCACGACTTAAATAACATGATCCAAGAGAGAAATAAGTGAATTTTCACCAATTGATTTATTTACTGCTGACTTTGATCCGTCTTAATGAAACACCCTTTATTATTTTTTTGCCGTGTTCTTTTCATTTTCTTGTTATTGCTCATCGCCAACTTTGTCAATTCAATTTCTTGGATATTTCTTCCGATTACATTTAACCATGGCCAATTACTCTACACATAGTATTCCCACGTGTTTTATGGAGTATTGTAAACTTGGATATTATAAAAAAATTTACCAAATCATTACGAGTAATTTCACTTCATTAGTGTCGTTGTTTTTTTGTTTTTGGGTTTTTTTTTTCACTTCTCATAATCCCTTCTCATTTTAACTATTATTTAATTACTATATACGTGACAAGAACTACAGCTATTGTCTCGTTACAAATCTGCATATCAAACCCAGAGAGCAGTATATTCTCTCTTCTCGTAAACGTCTCCTAGGCCCCCTTAGTCTAGTTTCGCTTCCTGTGGACGTGCAACCGCCCAGTCTAGACGCCGCTTCTTCCGATATCTGAATCCTCCCACGGCTATTAGATAAGGAGAGTTATACAGCTTCCAAACAGGTTTAGGGATTGGTGCCCGTATAAGTCGTCAATCGTCCAGTCTTGTTTCTTTAAGGGTTTTGATTCTTACTGACGAAGAAAATCATCCATCTTCTTTTAGTCAATAAGCCGTAGTAAACTTCTTGTTGGCGACTGGGCTGACTGGAAATAAAGTCAAGCTCGCCCCAAAGAAATAATAATGCCAGTTTTGCTTAAATATAGACAATTTAATGAAGGTGAATAAGAAAATTTATAATCTAATATATTTGATATCTATTAACACAAAAAATTAGAAGGCAGCGACTTGGAATCTCGATCTATGTGTTTAGCAAGGTCCAATCAGAAATTCATAGACCTTACTTTTGAGATGACCCCAATGGAAGAAATCTAAAGGCGTCAAGTCGCACGATCGTGATGGCCAAATTTCTGTTTGAACGTCCATTTTCGTAATAGGCTTCGATAACTTTTGTTTGATTGTTAATCTTTCCATGGTTGAAATTGCCAAAGTCTTAAGCTGTTAAATCTGAAAGAAATAGAGAAAAATGATTAGACGCTGAAACTTAATTCATATTTAAAATCGGTTCAAGTTATTGGAACACTCTTAAACCAGCAAAATTTATATGAAAGGCAACGCAACAGTAATAAGGCAAGTCTACACTGATAAGGCAAGAAGTTCTCAAAAAAAGAATTGGATTAACGCACAAGTGATACAGACAAGCGATGGCAGTTTTCTGTCTTCACAAGAAAGAACAGAACCTTTCCTGAAGAAGAAAAAAAAAACAGCATTCTTTTGTGTGTTTTGAATATAATTTGGAGAGGGGAAAGTATTATCCAGACACTCCTAGCCTGATTGGAACGAACACCATGTGATCTCTTGAAAGCCGAAGGAATTTTGCTGAGGTCAATGAAAAAATAAAAATAGGTGAAAATAATGTAAACCGCTTCGTAACGGGCAAATTTTGATTGGACATAAGCAAATGTTGCTGGTAAAGGTCAAAGTTTTAAATGATCAGGTATCGATCAGAATATCAATGACCTATTATTTTCTTAACCCTAACATTAAAGAGTCCAGAGTTTTTAAGGTTTATGTGGCTTAGATTTTCCGTGTGGGGGTTCAGTGCATTTTGGAACCTGATCATTGTCTGCTCTAATTATCTTTCCCTAATAGTGTTTTTTTTATAGGTATGAAGGCAACCTTCTCAGCATCTTTCTGAAGAACTGTCTTCCAGTCTCTTCTTCATCTCTGAGGAAATACTCCAGTATTCACGGCCATATTGGAGGAGCGGTTTTGGATAGCCGTTCAGCAGTCGTATTAGTTTCTATTGATAGTCAATGTTAATGTCTCTTTAGTTATCCCTTCGGATTTAGGCTTTGCGAATTAAACTGAGGTGCTATGGTCCGGTTCCTTGTAACACAGTGATAGTCCAAGGTAGAACCAATAAAGAAGAACTTGAATACGGATATGGAATAACACAGATATATTACAAACAGGAATATATACAGAGAAGTAGAAAGTGTTAGTACGAACAATCAGGTTTAGTAGTAATTGTCTGAACGCGACTCTGTTTCGGACTGCCTCTGATTCGACTGACTGACTGACTCGCTCGCTCTGACTGACTGACAGACTCGCTGACGGACTTCACTCCAGACTTCAGACTGAACAGAATTTAGTCACAAACGAGGGCATCATGTGGCACAAGGCCGGTTTAACGTGGGATTTCCGAGCCCGTGGGCTCGGCCAAAAATATGCCCATTGAACTCGTATAAACGGGTTCAGGGTCGGTTTACCTCCCCGAAAGAGACTCCGCCCTTCGGCGTAGCCTCGTTCGGGTTCCTCCCCGCCCGAAGGCAGAGAGTTCAACCGATCAGCCGGTCAGACTGAACTCAACTTCAGTCTGAACTCTCTGCTTACTCTTGAGACGCAGTATTTATTAGGTATGGAATAGTCCATTATGTTCTCATGGGTAAGGTCCCATAACAGATAGTTTGGCAATTAGGTAGTCTCATTTTATAGTTGAAACGTCTAGATGTAACCGTAGGTTCTATGCTAGCTCTTTCTTCTCTCGAAGTTTTAGGTTGTGGGAATCTATTCCTGACTCTTGCTTTCCAATCAACTTTGATCTTCAAAAATCTACATGCAACATCAAGCGTTATCTGTTGTGTTCTTAATTCCAATTATTGTTCTGTTATATTCTCTCGTTCGTATTGTTCTTATATTCTTTTACGACGGAATGCATTGATTTCACTGAAATCCGTTTCAAACATTATCACGTCGGTACTCTGAAGGACCATTTTGAACAGGTCGATCCAAATAATATTTTGGGATTTCTGAAGGAAGTGGGGCTACAATATAAAAATATATATATATATAAAAACACCAACTACTTGAAATCACTTTAACCGTGTGCGGACAAATGAGTTCTGTTCGTTTTAAAAACAATGCTACCTATAAACTATTCGTTTTCAAACCATATATATATATATATATATATATATATATATATATATATACAGGGTGTCCATAAAGTTCGTGTGCACTTTAACAAATTTATAACTTTTATGTGACTCGTTGCACCTTCTGGGAATGCGTTCTCAGCTGACATGAAGTGGAAATCAGTCAGTTATGTGCCATGCGTCATCCACGCTTAGGCGATCATGTATCTTTCGATACACGAATGACGAGTTAGATTTTTTTTACCGGCAGTAGTTTGCCATTTCTTTCTGCAGTAGAACAGTTGCCATCCAAGGCTATAGAACTCGATCTGTCCTGCTATTTACACATAGCTGGGGGAGGAGATGATACATACCTTTCCCAAGTGTTTTATTAGCGCATAATTTGAATTTCAGTCAGTTATGTGCCATGTTTGATACACACTTAAGCGATCATGTATCTTTCGATACATGACTGACGAGGAAGACTTTTTTTTCCCGGAGTAGTTTGCCATTTGATTCTGTGATAAACCAGTTGCCATCCATGGCTACAGAACCCGGTCTGTCCTGCTATTTACCCATAGCTGGGGGGGGAGAAGAAGAGGATTCATAACTATGAAAATTAAAATGCTAAGAGAAGACCTCCATATGGTGATTATGTAAGCGTAGCTTAGAAGTGGTTCAGGGCCGTAAGTATGGGGAACCCAGTGATGATCGATTTGGCTTGGGTTTATTTTCTTTTAGGGCATATCAACACCTCAATGGGTTATTTAATGGCGAAATTTTTTTTTAGGATAGGTTCGTATGAATAGAATATAGTTTCTTGATCAGGTTCCATTGATGTATTTTTATAAAGAGTGTTTTTATCACGAGTCTGGTTTCATTGATGTATTCTTTTTACACACACACACACGCACACACACACACACACACACACATATATATATATATATATATATATATATATATATATATATATAAATCTAATATTGATCTTCTAAGTGCAGCTTAGATGTGGCACCCAGTGAGGATCGAACACACAATTCAGTCGAAAGCGAGTCAAGCTTGCTAACCACTACACTACGTCGAATGGTTTGATTAATGTTTAATGTATATCAACCTGAATGGATTATTTAATACCGACAATTTTTTTTAGAATAGATTCATATGAATAGAATATGTATTCTTTGTAAGAAATCAGGTTGAAGACCAGGTTTCATTAATGTATTTTTGTAAAGAGGGTTTTTGTCGAGTATCTGGATTCATTGATTTGGTTTAATTTATTTTGTTTTACGTCATATCAACCTCAATAGGTTATTTAACGCCGAGAAGATTTTTAGGATAGCTTCGTATGAATAGGATATGTATTCTTTGTAAGAAATCAGTTTGTAGGTCAGGTTTCATTAATGTATTTTTGCCGAATATGTATTTCTGTTAATATTTTTTTTTTTCAAAAATGTATTGCTGGTATTTTTGCTATAAAAATCTATTTTTATCCTTTCATATTGTTTTGACCCCGGTTCGGGAGTTTACTATTTGCCTCCAGCTAGAACCTTAACAGAGGCCAGCAACAGGTCCTCAAAACACCCCGATCAGAGGCTTTGCTGCCGGATATAGTTCATCGTCATACCCAGGACGAGTTAAAATCGAACTCACTATTGTATCGTAATTGTAGTAACGAGAAAGCTTACAGCACGTCGAAGTGCCTTGGAAGATCTCGATATGTTGATAGTCTTTTGAACAGAGGTTGCCCAACTCTTGAAAGCGCAACTACTTTAACCAAAAATTTGAACAATAGTGGCATTTTTCTTACGGTTGTAATGTGACTTTATAAAATATTTATCAACTGAAATTTAAAAAAAAAAAGACAATGTTCGTGAAAAGAAAATGAATTCAATTTACGAAGTAATTAGATTCAGAGACAGGTTTTTCTTATCTTCACGGCATATTAGACATGCGCAAAGAACTGTACGTATTTGGCCGGAAGTGTCTAAAGATCAGAATGTTGTTCAAATGGATTAAGGAATGTCGATACCGATGACATTCACATCGAGCGCTCAAGTCAGATTTATAAAAAAAAAAAAAGAAAAGAAAAAGAAAACGAAAAAAGAAAGTATGATAAGAGCGAACTTCAGTACTTTGCCAAAGGGAGAAGAAGTTTGAGACTATTTTTTTTGTTTCAGTGAAAGCATTCTACAAGTTCTCTTTCATTCTTTCTCTGTCTCTCTCTCTCTGACAAAATTTATATATATATATATATATATATATATATATATATATATATATATATATATATATATATATATATATATATATATATATATATATATATATATATATATATATATATAATTGACTTAACATACTTATATCATTGTATATCTCCTATCCACTTTCGTGGGTACGAATCTATCTATTACTCTCTCTCTCTCTCTACGCATACACACTCACTCACACTCTCTCTCTCTCTATATATATATATATATATATATATATATATATATATATATATACCCTGGATATAAGAGAGTTGTCGGGACCGGAGAAGTCTCTCTTATATCCAGGTTTCTCTTATATTCAGGTTTGGTCTATTTTATATACATTAACACAGGCTCTAATTTGGGACCAGAGAAAATCTCTCTTATATCCGGTTTCTCTTATATCCGGGTCTCTTATATCCAGGTTACACTGTATATATATATATATATATATATATATATATATATATATATATATATACGTATGTATATATATTGAATCAACCTGCATATGTTGTTTACATAAACTATTCTCTTCAGAGTGTATGAATCTGTTTGCCTGTGTCTCTCTCCTCCTCATCTCTCTATCTATTTCTCTTTCTCTCTCTCTCTCTCTCTCTCTCTCTCTCTCTATATATATATATATATATATATATATATATATATATATATATATTTTTGAACCAGCCTGCTTATTTCATTGTATATATCTTATCCATTTTCTGGTGTACAAATCTATCTATCTATCTATCTATCTATCTATCTATCTATTTCTATCTATCTCCGTTTCTCTCTTACACATTCTTTCTCTGTCCCCATCTCTCTCTCTCTCTCTCTATATATATATATATATATATATATATATATATATATATATATATATATATATATATTTCAATAATGTCAACTATAATGTATAGATAACAGTTTTTTCTCATCCTTCATCTAACCTTCATCTCACTCCTTCATCTAACCGTCTCGACACGATCATGCAGAACTTTACGAAATAAAATAAAAGAAAGTCTGTATTTGAAGACTTTCAACAGCTAAATTAGATAGCGGATGCAACAAGAAGGGAAAAAATGTTATAATCAAAATTTAAAGTTTCATCCAACATTAAACAAAAGGTTTGGAAGGAAAGTTCCTCCAGTAATAGAAAGAGCGATAACACCTAGTGGATATGAGAAAAATATTTTGTTGAAAAAAAAAAGAGAAGGATTTTATAAATTTCATTCAACAGTAAAACTAATTGTTTTCTCTGTGAATGTTTCCTGTGTGAAAATGGATAATCTCACCATTACAATATATTGAATAAATCTGCTTATATGATTGTTTATCTCATATCCTCTTCAGGTTGTACGAATCTCCTTCCCTTCGCTGTACATATACATATATATATATATATATATATATATATATATATATATATATATATATATGGCTGTTTTATCAAAAACGACAGACAAGGTACTACGGTTAAGCTTTTAAAATTACAAAGAACATTATCTATTTTTTTGCTGGTGGATGCAGTTAATATATTTGTGTTTTCTACTAGTATGTTCCTAATGGGATCGGGTAAATCTGTGTGTGTGTTTAAATGGGTTCTAATGGAGCTGTGATCAGATAGGTGTAACGTAAAACGTCTGGATAAGCATGTGGTTGTGTAACCGATGTAATTATTTATGAGTCCGGTTTGATCAGGAACACAGTTCCTTAAGGGGCATTTGAACTCATAGATAATGTTCGTTCTTTGTAATTTTGACTTAGTTGGTGTGTTGTTATTACCTACGAACAAAGCTAACCATATTCGGAAATTAAAAATATCCCTACCACACACTAAGACATACACATAACGCACATACTCAATTAAGCTGAAAAATTGAATCATTCTTGATAATGGCTAAAAGTATAGCCGAAAGCGCTCGGAAATATAAAACATTTGGACAGTTCTTACACACCCTTTGTCCAGAAAAGAAATCTCTTGTTAGAACTAAGAAAAATGAAATAAAAAGCTTAACCATTGTACCTTGTCTGTCGTTTTAATGAAACATGCATATATATATATATATATATATATATATATATATATATATATATATATATATATTTCACCTCTCTCACATCTATCTATCTATCTATTTATGCATCTATGGTAGCATTGCTAAATTACTAACAGATTACAACCATTATATGTACCTAGTAGCCATTTCATTAAGACATAAAAGAATATCTGGTTATTAAATATTTAAGATTTATAGGAGAAGATTATGGTTAAGATTAAAAGATTCTCCCAGAACACTTTTAAGTTAATCCTAGCACACTCTCTGGCCCATCAAATGTCGACACAAAAATCTTTTCCAGCCAATCAGTTTTTGGTATGTGAAGCCTTGTTTACTGGTTTTGATATAACTTAAGTAATATAATTTTATTAATTTCAACCGAATGTAATGTTAACTGTCCAGTCAATGAATGTCTAATGTTTCCTGTACGGAAATGGATAATCTCAATACCATTACTATAGAAAACTAGTAACGTTCCACCACGACCACCGTGGAGACCCCGAACTTTCGTCTATCAAGGAAACGCCATGCCTTGATCATTGATCGGGACTCAAGCTCTCGCCGGACCTCAAGTGGAACACACATATTCGTTTTATTGCTAATGATGCTGGTAAAATGCCCGGTTCATTGTACAGCTCCTGTAAGTACCTGACTCCTCCGGCTATACTCTATCTTTGCAAGAACCAGATCAGACCCAAAATTGAGCATTGCCGTCATATTTGGGCTGGAGGTGTTCAGTGCTCTCTTCTCTGTCTTAAGTTCAAGAGCATCCGCCCGTGGGTGATGAATTATTTCCCACGCGATAAACCCTTTCCTACTTACGAATCATCGCAAGCCTATCGCTGATCTATCACTATTTCCATGGCAGTTTTTTTTCTGGCGAACGACATACCTTTTTCTCAACAGCCCTGACCTTTTCAGCGGGGACCAGCCATGCCACATACACAAGTTGGAATCATTTCCATTCTCTTCGTATTCCATTAATAAGTAGTAAGTTCCACTTCAACTGTTACGTGGAACAGTCTCCCGGTAGAATATTCCCCGTTCAATATAATCTTGACCTGTTCAAGTCGAAGTTTACCAGTTATATTTTCTGCCATGAACATCACTTCTTGTCTATTCTTACACTCAAACCACGCAATAACGCTCTACTTTAAGCGACTTTTGGTGTTTTGCATATGGTGAACATGTGTTGGATATCGGTTGAGGTTGGCCTTACTTCCGTCCATCAGTCTGTGAGCGGAAATCGGAAATGCTGAGGCCAAAGAAGAAGTGCATCCGGTGGCTAAAATAAACAGGGCGCACAGGTGTCCTGAGCGGAAGGAAATGCGTACCTGCGTGGATGAATGCTGGAACAAGCGTGGTTACACGAAATTGCGTTGGCAAAATACCGGAAGACGGACTAGCGAGGTGAAGTCGCGTAGGTGTCCAAACGTTATTTAACCGGTCTGATTCTTGATCTGGACTGAGAGGGTGGCAAGTGTTTCACCGAAAAGTTGTCTCCGTCAATTCCTGTGTGCGCAATCCTAACCTCTGTGCTTCTTACCTCTTACTTTGTGGACCCGACTCCCAAGAGGATGTTTCCTCGATCACTACAATCTTAACCTGTTCAAGTCTAGGGTTAACCGTTATCTTCCCCACATATCCTCATAAACTGTGCTTCTTACCTCTTACTTTGTGGAACCGACTCCCAGGAGGATGCTTCCCCGATCACAACAATCTTAACCTGTTCAAGTCTAGAGTTAACCGTTATCTTCCCCACATATCCTCATAAACAGGTGTTTCTTATCTCTTACTTTGTGGAACCGACTCCCAAGTGGATGCTTCCCCGATCACTACAATCACTTGTTCATGTCTAGGGTTAATCGTTATCTTTCAGTCCTATGCGTATAAACTCCCACTTAATACAAACTTATAACTTGAGTGGTCATCAGGTCGTACAGGGTTAATCTTACAGTAAAAAAAAAAGAAACTTCTGTAAACTATTGGGGAAAAAAAGAATAACGGAATTGCAATCGGTAGGAAAACAGGAGAAAGCTATTTACTGTACGCATAAAAAGTGTAGATTCAAATAAATACGTTTCTTTCTCCAGATACAGCGTAGTCCTGGGTATGACGATAGACTATATCCGGCAGCAAGCCCTCTGATCGTGAGAGTGGAGGTTTTGAGGACCATGGAACCACATCATAGTTGCTCTTGTTTCTGGTGTGGTCGAACCTGTTAGCCCACGAACTCTGGGCCCATGGTGAACCCCGAAACAAAACAAAACTATGAAAGTTTAAAATATATTTTCTATTGTAAAAATATCAGCAATAAATTTTTTTATAAAATATACGAACAATGCATATTTATAGTAAAATTACCAACATTTCATATTTATAGTAAAATTACCAACAATTCATATTTATGGTAAAATTACCAACAATTCATATTTATCGTAAAATTGCCAACATTTCATATTTATGGTAGAATTACCAACAATTAATATTTATGGTAAAATTACCAACTTTCCATATTTATGGTAAAATTACCAACAATTCATATTTATGGCAAAATTACGAACAATTCATATTTATTGTAAAAATACTAACAATTCATACTCATAGTAAAATTACCAACAATTGATATTTATGTTAAAATTACCAACATTTCATATTTATGGTAAAATTACCAACAATTCTTATTTATGGTAAACGTACCAACAATTCATATGTATAGCAAAATTACCAACAATTCATATTTATCTTAAAATTACCAACAATTCATAATTATAGTAAAATTACCAACAATTAATATTTATAGTAAAATTACGAACATTTCATATTTATGGTAAAATTATCAACACTAGGTATTTATAGTGAGATGATAAAAAATATATATTTTCTAGAGTTGAAGGCATACATTTGCATTCAAAATATATTTAGTTGAAGTCATAAAATTGTGTTCAAAATATTTAGATTTCAGCATTAAATAACCCCTAGAGGTTGATATGCCGCTAAACAAAAGCAACCAACCAAATCAGATACAGCGTCTGATAAAATGTTATCCAATGTTAACAAGAAAAATTAGCGAATCAGACGGACAGGACTCAACCCAGCGCAACAGAGACATTTAAAAAAAAAATTGCTTCTATATATTTTTATCAAGTATTTTGCTTCCTTTTTTTTTTTTTTTTGTTGTTAAATGATGGATTAAAAAAAGAAAAGCCGACAAGAATAACGGTAATGACTCATATTTGACAAAATATAGCATTTTATTTCAGGTCGTCTGTTTTTGTTGCCATCCCGCCCTTTTCCTTTCTCCCAAAACGCAAGATGGAGAATCTGTTCACTGCCCCCACTGTTCCATTCTCTGTGGAGATATCTATCGCTTACAGCGTCTGGGACAGAAATAATAAATTAAAAAAAGGAAGAAATTGCAGAGAAATTGAATAAATATTTTTGAAGAAAAATGCTGTTCACGATCTGTGTATGGAATAATTCCTGTGGGGGATTTTGCCAATATTTTAAAAGTTAAATTTTTAAAGATTTTTTCAACGCAGTTCATATTGCGAAAGCTACGTTTAAAACATGAAAACCAAAAAAAAAAAAAAAAAAACAAGAGCGAAACTTATTAAGTGTTAAAAATTAAATTAAAAAATTAAAAAAAAAAATAATTTGAAAAATGACTGCGTGTCTATATCAGATTACATAAAATCACATTGAAGCGATCATTTTGTTGAAAAAATGTTCTGGAGAAAAGCAAGCTGTTATCTATTAAAATATCACCATTTGCAATCTGTCCATCTATTCCGGTCTGTTCATATCTATCTATCTATCTATCTATCTATCTATCTATCTATCTATCTATGTCATAGCCGGCCCGGCTCGATCCTGAGTTGTTCTCACGCTGGTCAGCACTGCTGCTGGTCATCTGATGGTTATCTGCTTTCCACTTCGTTCCTCCATCTGCTTCTGCCCCACGTTTTGTTCCTTGATCACAGAGCAGTGAAGATCGAATTCCGTCCGTACTTGAGCGCTGGATCGGGTGGCGGTCGAACCGTGCTACAAAAGGAGACAGAACATTACCGCTGGCAAAAGTAAAAATAGCATAAGAAAATAATGGCGATGGTCGTTGGGTTAATTTTCGATTGGTTTATATAGTCGTTGATACAACGAAATTAACCCTTCCAGTTGAACCCTCTGACGCTCTATAATGGCATTTTATCTATTTCTCCTAAAGCTTGGAGCAACATCACAAGTTGGTCGGTCGGGAATACTGCCAGCGGCAGGTCGTGTGGGATTCAGCAGTTCCTCTCTTGTCTCGTCTGCGTCTCTTGCCGACTCTTGGCTTCATCTGCTGACTTCAAATAAGCACTCTGTCTAGATGTATTTCGCCCGAGTCCTAACGCACCTCAGGACTCATTAATATTCATGTCAGTTAATTATTTTCTCCAACCTTGGAGAAATGACACAGACCCTAAAAGAAAGCGGTCAGTTATTCAAAACAATACATTCTCCGACAACAATGATTTTTTCTCCAAACAAAATTTTTTGTGTTCAAAAATATTTCTGTTTTTATGATGTCAAAGAATTATCACGTTCCTCATTCCTCAGGACATATTTTAGACTACTTACACCATCGGCTTCGCAATTTATGATAACTTAATTCGATTTTCGACCGACAATTAATACATATTAGTTAATTATTTCCTCCAATTGTGGTGAAACGACACTGACCCTCAAACAAAGCGGTTAGTTATTCAAAACAGTACATTCTCCGACAACAATAATTTTCTGATAACAAACATTTGTGTTTAAAAATTATTATTTCCCGATGTGAAAGAATTTTCGCATTCCTGAGGACAGATTTTAGACTGCTTACATTCCGGTCTTGAGGGTTCATAAGAATTCTATCTACCCATGAGTTTCTTAGGAGAAAAATACATTTCCCTGTTTTTCCTTGATCCATATTTCAATTTATGTTTTCACCTTACCGATTTTAACGTCTTTTTTTTAACCCTTCTAATTCTTCTATTCCCATACAGTGTTTTCACATGAATCGTTTTAATCCTAATTTCATACTACCAATGTCCAAAGAGTGTTACATATCTATCTATCTATCTATCTATTCAATTTTGTTCACGATTCTGTCTATCTACTTATCTATTTGATTATTCTGTTCATCTATTTCATGCACTTCCTTGTTCGGATGGACGCTGTTTCCTTGCATTCGGAAAGCTTATCTATTTGGTTTAAAAGATTAATCCACGTGTTTAACCAATGACGATCAAACAGAAAAGTAAAAATAACAGATTTTCTTTATTTTGCTCTATATCTCAGTCTCTGACGAAGTATTAATGAGAGTGAAACATGTCAGGTCGACAAACGCTTCCTATTTATTATCTATCTATCTATCTATCTTTTCCTTGCATTCTATCTATCTATCTATCTATCTATCTATTATCTATCTCAATATGATTGGTTTGTCAATGTTCATTATATATATCTCTTTCTATCTATCTCAGTCAAATCCATCTCAGTATGTTCAAATCTATCTCTGTATTATTGCAATATGTTCATTATCTATCTATCTATCTATCAATGACGATCATTATCTATGTCAGAAAATTATATAAATAACAGATCTATCTTTGTTCATTGTCTATTATTTTATCTATTACAATATGTTCTATATCTCTATCTATCTATCTATCTATCTCAAGATCATTATCTATGTCAGCATGTTCATTATATATATCTCTTTCTATCTATCTCAGTATGTTCATTGTCTATCTATCTCAGTGTTCATTGTCGATCTATTGCAATATGTTCATTATCTATCTATCTATCTATCTATCTATCTATCTATCTATCTATCAATATCATTATCTATGTCAGCATGTTCATTATATATATCTTTTCTATCTATCTCAGTATGTTCATTGTCTATCTATCTCAGTATGTTCATTGTCTATCTATCTCTGTATCTATTGCAATATGTTCATTATCTATCTATCTATCTATCTATCTATCTATCTATCTATCTATCTCTGTGTATATAAGGCTGACTAGAAAGATGTATTCTTGTTTTGACGCAGCTGCATCTTGGCTGGTGAGAACCAAAAATGGTTATCAATTTTGGGTACCATTCGTCCTTGCTTACAATATTGCAGCTACATATGGTCCGGTTTCTCTGCTATTTATATTGATCTCTTTTATAAGATCCGAAGAAGAAACAGCAGTATTATTGATCCTGATCTGTCGGCTCGGCTTCAGTCACTTGCACATCGCCGGGAAAGGTTGCTTTTCTTTACCATTTTTATAAATACTTTCATTGTAATTGTTCAGATTAGTTCTTTGATATGTTACCTAGCCTTTTTGAATTTAAGCATTATACTAGACTGGCGTCAATATCTCATCAAATTGAAGTTGTTCTGACTAGATATAGCCGTATGTTCTAGACTAACAGTCTCTTTTCTCGAACTTCTCACTTGCGGAACTTACTTCTCCGATTCCTCAATCCCAGCCGTCATCCATTGCTGCATCGTGCCTTGTTTATTAGGCATTAAATTCCGTCACTTAGCATTTTTCAAAGTTTAACTTTAATTTCGCAGTTTGCCTTGAGCAATTTTTAAGCGTTCTTAAATTTAAAATTTGCTAAGCCTAATACTATTATTTTATTTCTATTTCCAAATAAATGTTACCAAATAAATTCTTCACATTTAACTAGATGAAGTCCACGAGAGAACGAAATGCGAAATGATAAAAATATAGTTTTAAGTTAAGATACGCTATATTTATGGATAAAACTGTTTCATATCAGAAATAGAGCGTATGTAAATATAGACATGGAAACTGAGATCAACACCAAACAGCATTCAAGTATATATATATATATATATATATATATATATATATATATATATATATATATATATAAATGCATGTATGTATATGGCCAAGTGGTTAACACGTTTGATTTCTGATATGAGACCTTGGTTCGAATCTGACCACAGTTGACCAGTCAGGGAGGAGAGTTCCTGATGTTATCGGTCTGAAAGGGGGACGATCCCAGCGTGCGACACCTTTGGAAAGTGCCTGAAAACCATACCACGTGTTGACCACAGCATAGTGAGTGAAATTGGGTAGACGGAACCTTTGTGTGGGGGCGTCAACAGCTGTGCTGGCCGTGGGTTTGAGGGTGCTGGCCTTGTTCAGATTGTTGATCCGTCTAGATTACACACTCTCTCCCAGAAACTGTAACTAAGGTCCGCTCAGCGGGGTTGCAGTATAAATCACAGGTGGGCTCTGTGGGTGTTGAACAAAGACAAATGTGCCTGAGCGAGCGTCTGAATTAGGGATTGGCTAGCTGCCTTAATAGTCGGGTATCCTCGTATTTTTATGTATACATAGTTTCATTTCTAAAACCTAGTTTCAGTAGAGTGTCCTCTGCAAGTTCGTTCTATGATGTAAAGACAACGTAGTTGTTCATCGGATGCTGGAGAAGGTCTGGGAATTGGAAGGAAACTCCGGTTTCATGGTAGCGCATATTCTCCCCAGCTTTAGAGCTGCGGTTTATTTTAGAAACGGAGAGATCTGCTGGAATATTTTATAATGCCCTTTCTCATTGTCCGCCTCATATCCTTCGAATGGCAGTAGATGGCTCCATAGAAGATTAGTATTCTTTTTAATGAGACCACCGAATTCATCACTTCTAAGGATATATAAGCATTCTTCATAATAATATAATCACACTCCTAACATGTTCAAATCACGCACTTCATCTATTCGCATTTTTGAGTCTTTAAATACCTTATTTACATGGCATAAAATCATTTGACAATGACGTATATTTGACCAACTTCCTAATGTTCGTAGTCGAACCGAACCCATGATCAGTCAGTTACATACCATGCGTGATAAACGCTTAGGCGCTCATGTAAAGATGACTGACGAGGCAATTTTTTCCCCACAGAAGTTTGTCATTTCTTTCAGATTTGATTGTAGCGGTGAAGGTTTCGTGCAGGACCATCCACACTTTTTGAAGGGCCGAATACAGAGACCTGGTGCACTACGTGCCACAAGGTCCCCAAACGACCCTCCGCAGGTTTTGAAATCAAAGTTGTCCTTCTAGACCAGTTGCCATCCAAGGCTATAGAAACCGGTCTGTCCTGCTATTTTACCCAAACGAGAAGAGGATTCATATCTTTCTCTAAGTGAATGTAATAGATTCGACTGGAATTCGAACTCGGTTTTCCAATTCCTCAATGCAAGCCGCTATCCATTACTCCAACGTGCCTCCTGAGGATATCATATAATAAAGTAAAATACAGCTCAACAAAGTCGGTAAAAAAAAGAAAAGAAAAGATCTTTCGAAGAGAACACATCACAAGAAGATCAACTTACTACTTACTACTTCTGGACAGCACATACGTTTAGACGCCGTTCAATGTAAGTTCTAAAATTTCCATTACCACTCACGATTAGTAGTAGCTTGTTGCTCCACCCCTTTTACACAGCTCTTCTTCGCCCCCTCCACCATATTCCAGGCGTAACAGCAAAATTGTCCAAATCGTGTAACAGCATGGGATAATTTTCCATCCCACAAAATGTCTGATATCTAAAAAAAACAAAAAAACGCTAAACTAATTGAGTTTCTTTTTTCCAGGTTTTCTCATTAGACGCTTAGCCATCTTGATACCATTTGTGGTAAGAATCACTGAAAAAAAACCCTTTGAGTTATTCATCTACAAAAAGAACAGGTTAAAATAATTTTCTGTCAGTTCGACTATGTCTTCCCAACTGTATCTTTTCTACAATGGTGAGAGGAAAAAAAACGTCATTCAGGCTTTCAATAATGGTACGAACATTCATATTTTGGATTCTATCTTCAAAGTCCATTCAAGAACCATCAAGAGAATGGCGAATAAGTTTAAAAAAAAGAAGGAACAATAGAGAGGAAAACTGGATCAAGAAGAGGGATCATCATTTCAACTTCGAGCTAAATGCTTTCTTATTGTTCAAAATAGTGTCCAATAATGTTATAAAAACCTCGGAGAATTCCAGTAAGATATCTTTAATCATTTCTAAGATACAAAGGTTCAAAGCTTAATCTAATAATGAGACAATTTTGCTGTTACACCCGGTAGACACCCCAACCTTACCCTGACTTGACGTCTTTGAATGTAACTAAGATATTGATACAAATTATTAACCCTTACGCCCCCTTTTCTTTAAATAATTGCTCTAGCCGTAATTTTAATTTTAATAATGAATATGCTTATAAAACGCGTAAATTTCAGGAATTAGTTATTCCCCAAAAAAAATTCGCTTGAAGATGGAACAGAGCTTGGTACTTTAATTCAATTTAATTCAAATAATTATATTGAAGTTTTCGGCTCTTGTTTTGAAACATGAGAACTCTTATGTATATGTAGCGTTGGAATCATATTTCTAAATAAATAATTATATATATATATATATATATATATATATATATATATATATATATATGTTATTCAATTAATTTCTTCATTGAAATAACGTTAGAATAGACGCTAATATCAGCTGGTCTTCCCCACAAAATGTATACATTTTAATCCCGAGTGTGTGAATGGGGTGCTAACCTCTCGTGTATATATATATATATATATATATATATATATATATGTGTGTGTGTGTGTGTGTGTTGATCGATTTGTCAGGAAGATGACTTCTTGATGTCTGGAGGAGGCGATCATAGCATGTGGTACCTTTGGAAAGTGCCTGAAATCCATACCACCGGCTGACCCATGCCATGTGGGTGAAATTGGGTAGACTGACCCCTTGGAAACCGTCGGTGGTCGTGCTAGGACGCAGCCACAAGTCATCGTGACCGAAGGTTTGGGCGTGCTGGCCTTGTTCTGACTGTTGATCACCGAGGGATATTGAGTTCTCTCCCAGAAACTCTAACTACGGTCCGATCAGATTAGTTGCAAGATAAACCACAAGCGAGCTCTCTGGGTGTTGGACAATACCAAATTTCCTGAAAAGGCGTCTGCAACAGGGATTGGCTATCCCCCCACCTAGTCGGCGGGTATCCTCGGATACGAGTGGTCAGCCATTATTATGTGCGAGTTGGGATCATGTTATATACCGTACTTATAAACACTAATTTGTATGTTCCAATCATCATAAGTACGTCTGACACGATTGTAATTGGGGGTAATATGTTGTCTAAGTGGTCCACCTGCTTCACGCCGCTGCTGAGTATTGCAATTTTTTATGTTTTAAAGATTACCATTTCATTTCCAACCTCCGTTTTGATTATTCCTGTTTCAGTAATATTTTCTAGGTTACAACAATATATATATATATATATATATATATATATATATATATATATATTGTCATCCACAGACAGACTGTTTCGCTGTATCACAGCTCATCAGTGTGGCTAGACATCCGGTTGCTCCTAGCTAGGATCGAAACCCGATTGAATTGGCGTCAGTCGGGGATTCTACCACTAAGCCGTTGGCGCACGGCAGGGATGAAGGTGAATTTTAAGTGTATTTATTTTTAGATAAACACCCAGTGACTGAGAGAACTCAATTCGATTTATCGAAGAGTCTTGCATTATTAGCCGTAATAGTCACTGTTTACAAACTCACACTTCCTCCCCAGAGAGCTTAACCGAAATAAATTTTTCAGGAGCATATATATTGTCATCCACAGACAGACTGTTTCGCTGTATCACAGCTCATTAGTGTGGCGTCAGTCGGGGATTCTATCACTAAGCCGTATATATATATATATATATATATATATATATATATATATATGATAGTAATTATTCGGAGGAAACGTTTATCGAATCCATGATAAACTGTTCTTAAAGCTTCTTCAGAGAATGTGATATGGAGACTTTTCTCCATATCGCATTCTCTGAAGAAAAAAAAATTCTGAGGAAAAAAATTCTGGTATTTTTACTTTCATGATCGTTTATTTTCATTAGTTATTCATTGGTTTTTTATATAATGTGGTTTATTAAAACAGACACATAACAAACACTCAATTAAATTGAAAAAATAAAATCATCCACCATTATAGAACATTTGGACAATTTATACACAATGTGTCCAAAAAGAAAACACTTGTTCGAACAAAAGAAAAATTAAACAAAAAGCTTTATCATAGTACCTTGTCTGTTGTCTTTAATGAAACATGTATAAATGAAGGATTGCTGTCTAAATGCACAATATATATATATATATATATATATATATATATATATATGGCCTGACGATTGCGTCTAGCATAAAACAGCCTGTCGCCTCTAAGTGTTGAATTCAATGTTCACTTTTATATCTACACACTCTCTCTGATATTGAGTAATTTGTGCCATAAATATAGCACACCTTAAGTGTATTATTCTTCTCACAAACACACACACACACACACACATATATATATATTATTTTTTATGCACACTAATTAGTGGAAAGCGCACAATATCAGTGATAGAGCTAAACATATTCAGTGACCCTTTTGCGATCATCTGACAAATTGGTTTATTTTTTTAAATTGTTTGGTGGTGGGAGGGGGTATGTTCTTCTCTGTTTGTTTGAGGTGACACTATCATACGCAAATACACACATACATACAAGTGTATGCATTTTAGTTAAAAAAAAAACAAATACATTCATATAAACAATCCGTAACCAGGTACTGATAAATATTCATGCGTTCGGACATACATGCATATGCAGTTGTGATTCTATTTCGGTGTCAAGACCGTAGCTTTTATACATGTAGCGATGTTCCCGCTAAAATGTTGTGTGCGTTTATCCTACGAACATTGTTTGCAATGGACGTTACTCCAAGGAGGCGTACGAAAATTGTAACGCTGCGTAAACACACTGGCAAGCCTTACTAGTCAGTAGATCAAACTACTATAGATTGGCCCGGAAAATTTCCTACTCTTCTATGGTCAATCTGCAAGGAACGACTTTGTTGAATAGACGTACTAAGGACTAACATGTGCACAGGGTCATATTTCATTCGAAAAATGTCAGTAATAACGGAATTCTTCGTTTTGTTTCAATTAATCAAAAGTGTAGACATGTTTTTCCTTGCAGATAACAAGCTAAAGTAGAACCCATCTTTCCTCCAAAACTGTTCTTGATATATACATATCTATATATCGTTACTCCATTACGAATTTTGGAGCTCTCCTGGGTCCTACCCTTGTTTCTGATCTCCCTAATATCATCAGTTCTCAAGTTGGTAACTTGCAGACGACACTACCATTTACTCTTCCTCTCAATAATAAACCCGGCAACGCTGACAAAGTTAAACAAGGCGCCGCTCTTGAAAAGTATCTCCAACCAGTGGATAACTTTAATGCCTCCAAAACTAAATTGCTCCCATTTAACCGCGACAGAGAAACTTCGCTGCCCCCAACATCAGCATGGTTGATGCTTGACTCCGTCAGAGTGTCTCACTGCGTCTTCTTGGACTCGCGTTCTCTAATGACTACATTATATCATTAGCTGCATCTTCTGTAGGGAAAGACCTTTCACTATGACGTGCCAGAAGATCTTTGCTTTAGAGTGAATGTCAGTCACTTATGTGCCACGCGTGATACACTTTCAATACATGACTGACGTGGCAGATATTTTTTCCCGCAGTAGGTTGCCATTTCTTTCTGCGATAGACCAGTTGCCATCCAAGTCTATAGAACCCGGTCAGTTCTGTTACTTGCCCATAGCTGGGAGGAGAAGATGACGATTCATAACTTTTACAAGGGCATTAGCGTGTAAATGAATTTCAAACAGTTATGTGCCATGCGTCATCCACGTTTAGGCGATCATGTATCTTTCGATACATGAATGACGAGTTAGATTTTCTGCCGGCAGTAGTTTCCCATTTCTTTCTGCAGTAGAACAGTTGCCATCCAAGGCTATAGAACTCGGTCTGTCCTGCTATTTACCCATAGCTGGGGGAGAAGATGATACATACCTTTCCCAAGGATTTTATTAGGGCATAATTTGAATTTCAGTCAGTTATGTGCCATGTGTGATACACACTTAAGCGATCATGTATCTTTGGATACATGACTGACGAGGAAGACTTTTTTTTCCCGGAGTAGTTTGCCATTTGATTCTGTGATGATCAGTTGCCATCCAAGGCTGCAAAACCCGGTCTGTCTTGTTATTTACCCATAGATGGTGGGAGAAGAAGAGGATTCATATGACTTGATTGATGCCTATTACATAATTTCGTAAAAAAAATTATTATGGCTCCTCAGTAACATCTCAGATCTTTGCTTTAGAATGAGCGTCATGTGCCATGTGTGATACACGTTTAGGCGATCATATATCTTTCGATATATGACTGACCTTGCAGATATATTTCCCGCAGTAGGTTGCCATTTATTTGTGCGGTAGACCAGTTGCCATCCATCTGTCCTGCTATTTACCCATAGAGGCAGAAGAAGAGGATTCATACCTTCCCCAAGTCTATTAGCACGTAAGTGAATGTAATTGATTCGAACACGGCTCTCTGATTCCTCAGTCCGAGCCGCTATCCATTACTCCACTGTGACACAACTACCATTCGTCCACGCATTGAATATTGTTGCGATATCTGGTCTGGTGTCCCTGCTGTCCATCTCAAGGTTCTCGCCAAAATCCATGAAAGGATCTGAGATGTAATCGGTCCTGATTTGAAATCTCGACTTCATTCCTTCTCTCATAGACGTGATGAGGCTTCCCTTCGTCTTTTCTAGAAATATTTTCATGGCCACCGTTCTGATAATCTATCTTCCCCGATGCCCGGACTACATGAATTTAAACGTGCTACTAGATTGGCATCTAGGTCCCACCTTTTTACTGTTGAAATAGTTAAATTCAACTGCCACTTCTACTCCAATATTTTCTTTTCCCGCGCTTCCCGATTGTGGAACTCACTTTCTCTTACTTATTTCCCTGATAACTAAAATCTTCAAAAATTTAAATGCAACGTCAATCGCCATCTTCTATTGCCGTGATCCCCGTTTTTTTTTTAATCTTTTCCTAAATCCCTTCAATGCACAGTCTTTGTCCTCAATTTCATCCTCTGTAGCCCACTACGTACTAGTCTCTCGTACAGCTTGGGGTGAAATGCTTTAAAAGAAAAACAATGTGTCTCTGTGTATGTCTGTCTGCGTATGTGCGCGTGCGCATGTTTAAGCGTGTGTCTATGTGTCTCTGTGTGTGTTAACCATTAAAAAAGAAAAACGCTAGAGTTATAAAAATGAAGGACTTTTGTTTGGGTGGAGATTGAAACACAAGGGACAATCATTTTATCGCTATTCTCTTTTCTACAAAGGCGTTTTTTTTTTTTTTTTCAGAAATAAAGCAAAAATATGGATTTTGTTTGGTCTGTTTTTTTTTTTTTTTTTTTTTGTTGTTTTTACTTCCTTGATTTTTTTCCCTTTGCATTCGTTTTCTTCCATTCTCAAAAGTATTTGTCTTTTTTTTTCTTTTTTTTTTTTCCCGGCTCTGAATACACTAAATCTTGTAATACGATGTATTCTTGTATTGCTCCGCTACGTGACTCTGTTATGGCGTCCGCTTCTCCGACGCCCAGAGATCTGTTCCCTTAAGAAAGCGGGTCTTCAGAAGTTGATACTGTTTCCTCCTTGCAGCTTTTGCCTGCGAAGCACAGATGAGCCCCTTTTGGTAACATCGCTTCAATGCTTGTGGCAGTAATGGCTGATTCTCGTGCTGGTGAGAAACTCAGTGAGATGGCACTCATCTGCGGTTGAATCAATATTGTTCGTATGCTAATGGTAAAATAAATAAATAAATAAATAAAATCCTTTATTTTACAAAACGACGCAAAATATTGATTTTTAAAAATCGAAGCAAATTTCTGTATGAATCAGCCATAATTTCTTGATCAAGAAGCGCATAGCTCCATCAGGAAATGTTCAGAGAGAAATCCCGACAAATGCCGTAAATTACGGCGTACAAATCGAGTTTTACGACAGATATTTCCAAAACTAGCAATCGACTTATATGACGGTTATAAAATTCAAACTTTTACCACAAAATTGTAAACAAATAGGACAGAACTCCTAATATCACTTACCATTCCTCCAACAGGCGGACATAAATATATCCCACTAAAACTTGTGTTTGGTGAACATATTTGGCTTATTAACGTAGAAATTAAAATTAGTTGTAGCCTCTGTCTGTTTGTTTGCTTGTTATCGAACTCATATTGATTTGGAAATAGATCCCATAAGCATATATATTGTGAAACTATTTGTGGTTTATTCTGTTAGTTTGATGGATGTAATCCATATTTAGTTCCAATTGACATATATATATATATATATATATATATATATATATATATATAATAAAAATAAAGAAAGAACAGTAACATATATAATCCGATGTTCTTATTGATATATATTTTTTTTTTACAAAACAGTCCTCAATGTAAATATACAGAGCATAAATATTATAAATAAACTGATTTAAAATATGGTTTCTTCGCTACACAGGAATTACCATGTTTCAAAACCCGTAGCTAAACACTTCAAATTTAATTATATAATTAAAAGCATTAGTTCTGATTCATCTTCAAGCGAATTTTTTCCGTTAAATTCGTACTTGTATACATAAATATTCTATCTAAAATGGTTCTTTGTGTTAGAATATAATAGTATTTTAAAATTCTAGTTCAATATAACGTATTCTAACCCACACACGCCTTTTAGAAAGAATATTTATGTGTACATGTACGAAATATATATATATATATATATATATATATATATTTATCTATCTATCTATCTATCTATCTATCTATATATATATATATATATATATATATATATATATATATATATAAAAAAAGTAGTTTTAACGAGAGAAAAGTGTGTATATTAAAAGAAGAAAAAAAATGACAAACGTTTTTGGCTGTAATGTAGATATTTTTTAAAAAATATATATTAAAAAAAATCTACATTACAGCCAAAAAAAACGTTTGCGGTTTCTCTTCTTTTTATATATATATATATATATATATATATATATGTGTATATATGTGTGTGTGTGTGTGTTGTGTGTTTAGAAGAATAAAAATATTAAAAAATTAACATTTTCAAACAAAATCGCTTGTATTTTAATATTTCCTTGTTTTATTATTTCAGTTATGTTCCTCGACTAGTTTCGATCAGCATGGTCATCATCAGGAGAATAAAATTCTAGTAGCAGTGAACTATATGAGTGAATGACTGTTTCTGAAGAAAGTGAAGTTTATCTGTAGTTTTCATTTGCTTTTTTATCGTTAATTTTGGTAAGTCCTTGTGTTGGTCAAACGGCCTGCTTCGCGTTGTTTTTTAAGATATATATCTTATAAATTTGAATATATAAGCCCGGTAGAGTTATAAATTACTGACATTAGGAAAAACGTTTATGAAAATATGGTTCCAAAAATACACGACTTTGAATTTCGCCTGTTTTTGAAAGCGAAAAAATGAAGTGTGTTTGTATGTATTTGTGTGTTTTTAAAATAATGAAATATTATATTTTTTTTTGCCAAGCTGGTGTTGCTTGTGACTAAAAAAAAAAAAAAAAAAAAAGAAATAAAATGAGTGACTCTTAAAAAAATCATTTAACATTTTATGTTCTCCATCTTAAGTGTCCGTATTTAGAGAAAGAAATCCTTCAGAATGGATAAAAAATAAATGAAAGAATTGTTTTTATATTTGTGTTCTCTATGTCGGCAATATGTTATAAATTTGGGTCTATAAAACAGGCGAATGCATAGTCGGATATTTTTCGAAATATGAACATTTTTCCAAATGTCAATAATTTATGACTCTGTTGGGATTATAAAAACGCTCAAAATACCAAATATATATATATATATATATATATATATATATATATATATATATATATATATATATATATTATAAAATGGACGAAGTCCGACAATTATTTAAAAGAACATTTTATGTTTAACATTCTTTTTTATACATACAAATATTTAAGTAAATGTTCTGTTTATAATAAACAGTATTAAATAACATTTACCGGCCTGAATGTCTGAGAAATTTTCACTGAATTCGAACCTGTCTTATATGACGGTTCCGTTTGCTTAAATATTTGTATCTATAAAAAGAATGTTAAACATAAAAATGTTTTAAAATAATTGTCGGACTTTGTCCATTTCATAATGTGTGACGTCATTTGTTTATATTTGATACGCCATGTATGTACATGATAGATTCATGGATGATTGAATTCTAAAAGCAGTAAATTTGACCTTGCTAACCGATCGATCCTCTGTGGCCAAACGGTAAACGCACGTCAGGCTATATGACGGTTCCGTATAGGATACAGGGTCAAATTCTGTCGGAGGACGAATATTTTCTATGAAAATTTCTCGGACATTCAGGCCAGTAAATGTTATTTAATACTGTTTATTATAAACAGAGCATTTACTTAAATATTTGTATCTATAAAAAGAATGCTAAACATAAAAATGTCTTAATATATATATATATATATATATATATATATATATATATATATATTGTTGTAGAGTTTTCACAGTGGAGGCTTGTATTTGTACTAAGTCGGTTCTAAAATAGGGTCGACGTACAAAACGTTAGGAACTTGATATAATAGGTAATGACGCAGTAATCTAGTTGTGGTGGCTGATACTTTAATATCCGACTAACGGTCGTCCAACATCGACTGACTGACCAACTCACTGCCGACTGACTTTTTACTCCTACTACTCCTACTTATTATAGGTAGGAGAGTCTCTTAACTATAGAATAGGTGTATTCCACTATAATATATATATATATATATATATATATATATATATATATATATATATGACTTTCCCGTCGAATTCGACGTATGAGGGCCAAGCAGATCAGTTCCTAGGAAACCGACAGTGCGACAGTAATAAATGAGATTTTATTATATTAGTGAAGGTTTCGTGCAGGACCATCCACACTTTTTAAAGGGCCGAATACAGAGACTAAGTGCCACAAGGCCATCAAACGAACCTCAGCAGGTTTTGAATTCAGAGTTATCCTTCTCCTAGACCAGTTGCCATCTAAGGCTATAGAACCCAGTCTGTCCTGCTATTTACCCATAGCTGGGGGGAGGAGAAGAAAGGATTCACACCTTTCCAAGGGTATTAGCACGCGAGTAAAAGTAATGGATTCGACCTCGGCTATCCGATTCCTCAACCCAAGACTCTATCCATTACTCCACCGTGCCTCATATATATATATATATATATATATATATATATATATATATATATATATATATATATATATATATATATATATATATATATATATATATATATATATAGTAAGATGCTATATTTATGGGATGAAGTGCTCAATATCAGCGATAGAGCGTGTGAATATAAAAGTGAACATAAAGGTCAACACTTGGAGACGACAGTCTGTTTCATGCTAGATGCAATCGTCAGTCTACGAGTGCTGTTATTTTTCTCGGCTATTTATATATACGGGTCAGTGGTGCATTGTGGGTAGTCTATTCTGGCGGTAATTTTACCGGAAGTCGTTTATTTGTTTATTTATTTGGATTAAATTATTTTGCTTGTTTTTATTCATTTTTTATTTTATTTTTTTTATTGCTTATCTTATATATTTATTTATTTTTACGTAGTAAAAATTTGTTTATAGCGATATAAACTATTATTTAATAGTTTTGTTTTTTGTTTTTTTGGGAAGATATATATATATATATATATATATATATATATATATATATATATATATATATATATATATATATATGTGTGTGTGTGTGTGTGTGTGTGTGTGTATAGTGCTGGTATTAATAAAACGCTTGAACTTGTAATAAAAAGATCAAACTTCCCTTTTAACATTCTAGATAATTTATATAAATCAGTTCAAGCTCCAGCAATAATAAAATTAAATATATAAATGCTTTAGAACTTAGGAAGAATAAAGTAATTTTCGAATATTTCGAAAAAGACAAACAGATTAAAAGAAACGGAAACACCATAAACGAAATGTTATATGATTTAATCCGCGTTTTAATCGTAATGTTCAAAGGAAGATCGAAAGATTTTTCCTAAATCTAATTCAAAATCCCTTTAACCAATGCCGAAAAAGATTTTTAACAAAAATAATGCTAAGATCAGTTATGGCTGTGTTAGTAATATCGATAAATTTATATCCTAACATAACAATACTTATATTAAACAGATACATGTCAGCCGTAGACAACAGAATGTTTAAAAAAAAGTAAATTGCCGAAAAAAAATATGATCTATCTCTTAAGAAATATATTAATCCTCTTCTCCCTGCACCTATAGGTAAATAGCATGACAGACCAGGTTCTATAGCCTCGGATTGCAACTGGTCTAGGAGAATTCTAAACCTTCGGAGGATAGTTTGGGGCCCTTGTGGCATTGTACACGGCCCTTGAAAAAGTGCGGTTGGTTCTGCATTCACCACTATAATCAATTCATATCATAGGATGTCGATTCCTATAAACTGAGCTGCTTGACACTTGTATGCCGAATACGATGGGAGAGTCCACCATATATATATATATATATATATATATATATATATATATATATATATATATATATATATATATATATATGTGTGTGTGTGTGTGTGTGTGTGTGTGTGCGTGTGTGTGCGTGTGAAAAGTGTATATAAATATAAATAAATATATATATGTATAATTATTTATATATTATATGCGCGGTACTTATTAGAAAGCGCTCAATATCAGAGATAGAGCTAACATATTTGGTTGGATAGATGTGAGTTTGTGACCCTGGGTCAGACAAACTCTGACGATCGCTAAAGCGTGTAACCCAGGGTCACAAACTCACATCTATCCAACCAAATATATATATATATATATATATATATATATATATATATATATATATATATATATATATATTACTTTGACGGATTGTATTGAATACTAAGCGAGCATACATTCCGGGAACGATATCAATTTTTTTTTTTTTTGCAATAGATGAAAAGTTTGCTTTGTTGAAAAAATATTTATCATTAAACATTTAAATAACCCTAGCTTATTAAACAACAGAAATGAATTGATTGTTATATGTAGGCAAAAATAAATAAATAAATATATATATATATATGCTCAAATACGTTTTAAAAAAGAATCACTTATCTCCCTTTAGGCTTAGGCATGAAATTAAATATTAACACTTCTACAATATTTTTTTTACTTATATATATTTTATGAACATATATATATTTTAATTTTTTTGAGTAAGCCGCTCCCAAAGTTCATAAACATATATATATATATATATATATATATATATATATATATATATATATATATATATATATATATGGTGATGTACCTCGATATGGTGTTATGGTTAGCACGCTTGTCTCGGTATAACAATTAAAACTGAGTAGTGAGTATCATCCTCACTGGGTGCTCCATACTCTCGGCATTTTCGGCCTAGTGACACATCTAAGCAATACTTGATATATATATATATATATATATATATATATATATATATATATATATATATATATATACTGAGAGATATTTTTGTAACTATGTATTAATCACAAAATGGCGGAATAGAATATTTTACAGTATTTTAAAAATTATCTTGTCGAATTCCGATTTGAACATATGTCATTTACATGACCGAAACCAAACCTTTTTTCTTTTGAAATTCTTAGTTTGTCACTGTTTCTCTCCTGTTGTGTCAGTACTTTTTTCATTCGTATTTCCTCCCGGAGGTTTGCTCGATTCTATGTATAATGTGATTCACAGTCTCCTCCTCTGCTTGTTCTTTTTTTTTTTTTTTTTTTTTTTTGTGCGTGCCTGTATCTGTGCGTGATACGTATGAAGTTAAACTCCCGAGAGAATCAAAAGTGCCCGGATCGAGTTTCCAAAACCCTGACATTCTCATCGACTTACAAAGACGATAACTCTTAGATCAGCAGCAGGAAAAAAAAATGGAGAACTGCAGAAGGAAAAATGGAGAGAATGCTCTTAATATCGTCTGCTGTTTGAAGGCAGGTGGAGAAAAGCTGATTGTTTCCTTATCATATATCAGATATTTTTCCACCATTTATTTGAAAGTATTTTGACTATGAAGACCAAAGAAGAACACAGGGTGACTAGCAGGAAGCCAGAAATCGTTAACATTGGTTCGTCAGATATATATATATATATATATATATATATATATATATATATATATATATATATATATATATATATAGAAGAAGACGTTAAAAGGTAAATGGAGTCTTTAAGAATATTTATTTACATACACTTTACTGGTTTCACAGTTCTATGATTTACAAAATTTACATTGAAATACAGAGGAATGTGGCTATGCCGCCATATTCCCCATCTCATAATATCTGAAGTTAAAAATATATCCATCAGTTCATTAGAACTATATAAGGTGCGATGGATAAATTGTCGAATAAATGACACAAACATGAAAAGAACACTGACATCACCTTTTAACAGAGTCTAGGGTTAACTGTCATCTTCCCCATATATCCTCATAAACAGTGCTTCTTACCTTTTACTTTGTGGAACCGACTCCCAAGAGGATGCTTCCCCGATCACTACAATCTTGACCTCTTCAAGTCTAGGGTTAACCGTTATCCTCCCCACATATCCTTATAAACTGTGCTTCTTATCTCTTACTTTGTGGAACCGACTCCCAGGAGGATGCTTCCCCGATCACTACAATCTTAACCTGTTCAAGTCTAGGGTTAACCGTTATCTTCCCCACATATCCTCATAAAAAAAAAAAAAGAACAATCATTGGTTTAATCGAATTCACTCCAAGCAAGATAATAATATCACTAAGGCACAAGGGGTTACTGTGTGTGAAAGAATTTGGAAACAGAAGACATTTTGAAAGAGCAGGTAAAATAGAACTGTAATCAGGAAGACAGTAGATAACGATTAACATTTAAAGTTTTGAAAATCAAAGTTGTCCTGAAAACATGGAGTTGGAAGAGAGATCCCCAAACAAGAAGTGATTGGAAAGAAACCGTTAGCATATAAGCAATTCAAGTGTAAATTCACCAGACCTTGCTGCCGATCTAGTATTATGTTACGGTTTTTTGGGTATATCGTATATAACTAGTGAGCGATTCAGAATGACTTATTTCCCTTTATAGTCGACCAATAGAAGGTTGACCAATCAGAAGCCGCACAACACTGTATTCGTCGTGTATAAAGGCGGCCATCTTTGTTTCTCCTAGCGGAAGGACCAGAGGCAACTTGTCCGGCGAACATGACAGACGGAAGAACTACGCTCTGCTACGATATCCACTGCGAAACTGCACTACGCTTTCCTACTGTCTCCGAAATATTCACTGCCAACCTCTGGATTCTATACTCGAGGACGACCGTCATGAAAATGTCTAACATATTATGCTTAAGTTCATATCAGAAAGATCGATATTTATTTGTAATATTTACAAAATGTGGCACAACACCAACATGGAGGATGGGGAAATGAGGGTGAGATGTTATTTGGAAGGGAGATAACTCTTGGTAATAATACCCATGAATATAAATGAACGGGATCTACTCATTTGAAAGCAATACATTTTTGACACCAGAATTTGATCAAATGGATAGCTCTGCCGACAGTATTAATTTCATTGTAGGAAGCCATATTTTTTTTAAAAATCATTTCACCCCAAGCAACGTAAAAAGCCACTATGACGCATAGGGTTAACTGAGAGTTAGAAAAACTAACATTAAGTAGAGAATAAAAGACTAAGAATTAAGAAGACCGAAGATAACGAGTAACATTGCATTTAAATCTTTGAAAGCCAAAGTTGATTGGAAAAGTCAGAAAAGATTTCCGCAAGTGAGTTGCGCGAGTGAAGAAACTGTCAGCTTAGAACTTACGGTTACAATAAGCCGTTTCAACTGCAAAATAACGAGACCTTGCCGCCAATCTAGTACTGCGTCTAAGTAAAATAGAAGAAAGTGATATTTATTTTGAATAATACAAGACCAAAATGGTGGATAGGTGAATACTGGTCTTCAGTCTATCTTATCTTAAACTTAGCTAGCGAATATTACTGACCCAAGTATTCCTTACACCAAAACAACACATTATTATTTACCATTCTTACTACAGTCACCATAATTCCTGGAAGTCTCTAAGTAGTCCTAACTAGTTCCTATATGTACAATTTGTCTGGGGAGGGTGAGTAAAAATAACAACATTTAAAAATGAAACCCTGATGAATATTTATATGAAAACATTGCAGAGAGTGATAATTATTTGCATGATAATATATAATGGGACAAGGCCAAAAAGGGCAATGGAGAAAAGGACGGTCTTCTTCTGTATTAACGTTAAACTTAGCTAGCCACAAACACTGACCAAAACATATCACAATATTTCTAACACCAAAACAACGCATACATACTTACGTTCAAAAATTCGTCTGGAGCCACTAAATATTTTTTAATTTAATTTTTTTAATCATTTCATTTCAAGCAGTTCAATAAAGCCACTGAGACGCAAGCGGTTACTAAGTGTTAGAGAATATGAGAAAAAGAAAACATTATTAACGAAATAGAACATATAAAGAACATAAATTAAGAACTGAACTGCTATGTAATATCACTCCAAATGCTAAGCAAAGTATTAAGAAACGGGAAAATTTCATTAGAAACAAGGATCGATGAATTGGTATGTAATATCACTTCAAAAGCGAAGCAAAATATTAAGAAATAGGAAAATTCGATAGAAACAAAGAGCGCTGAACTGTTATGTAATATCACTTCAAAGGCTAAGCTAAGTATTATGAAACAGGTAAATTTCGTTAGAAACGTATAAACGAGCGTTAAACTGTTATGGAATATCACCCCAGAAGCTAAGCAAAGTATTAAGAAAAGGGAAAATTTCGTTAGGAACAAAGAAGTCTGCAGAACACATTATGTAATATCGGTCCTCATACAGGACAGTGATCAGTGGACAATCCTGGCATTTAAGGCACTAGAAATATGGTTCTACAAAAGAATGCTGACATTAACATTGACTGAATATGTGAGTAACGAAAAATTTAGACAGAACCTGGAGAAAGAAAGTACCCTTACACACATCATCAGAAAGAGACAGTTGGAAAAATTAGAGCACATGACGCGGAAAGACAGCTTGGAGAATTTGACACTCACAGTACATAAGGAAGGATGGAGAATGACCAACGTAATTAGCATCTGTAAATGCTTTGACAGAACAAGGATTAGGAGAGAGGGGAAAAACACTTCAAGACCTATGAAGGACATATTATATATATATATATATATATATATATATATATATATATATATATATATACATGTCCTTCATAGGTCTTATTAAAGTGTTTTTCCTATCCTCCTATCCTATATATATATATATATATATATATATATATATATATATATATATATATATATATATATATATATATATATATATATATATATATATATATATATGACGCTTGCGTCGTATCGTAACAAGTCCGGGTTCGATTCTTGGTAGTGGATGCTCACTGCTGATGAGTCCAGTGCTTTCTGCATTCTGTTGAATTACTTAATTAATATTATTTCAAATCCTCCTAATAATTTAATTCACACACACACACATATATATATACGCGAGAGGTTAGCACCCCACTCACACACTTGGGATTAAAATGTGTACATTTTGTGGGGAAGACCAGCTGATATTAGCGTCTATTCTAACGCTATTTCAATGAAGAAATTAATTGAATAACATATGTATTTTTACTTTTCTCCTCAGTAATTTTATAATTTTAAAATTAATAGAGATTAAATTTAGATTTTAAAATTGGTACTTTTTTACTTTTAATTTTAATATCAAATTTTATCATATAATTTAATAGTTATTGGTTAGAATAAATTATATTTTAATATAACCCCAACTTTAAAGCTTTTAATAGCTATTATAACCTTACTTCGTTGTCAAGTTTTTTTGAATTCTCTTATACTCGTGTTTTGATTGGTCATTCTAGCTTATGTAACAGCGTTTTCACCTTGCGAAGGATCGTTTATCAATTTGAAACTTTTAAAACCATTTATTTTACATTCAACATCGTCACTTGATAAGACACCGGATGTATTAAAACAAAATGGCTATTTTTGTAGTGATTTTATAACATATTTATGTTATAAATTTTTAAGTAAATACTTATATCTGCTCTACTCTGTATTGAGCACTCTTTTAAGAATAGTAATTGTTGGTTATTCGAATTTATTCCGTAAAAACCAATCATATACTTATATATATATATATATATATATATATATATATATATATATATATATATATATATATTCCATTGGGAAAAGGTATGTATCCTCTACGGAACAGACTGGGTTTTATAGCGTTGGTCGGCAACCAGTCGAAGATAAGGAAACACTGTATTCAAAAACGGTCTAGAGAAGGTTGAGCTCCGTCGGGCTATCTAACCCAAGAGACATCATTTCTACTAGTAGGGTTATCACCTTACGTGGGGGTGAAATGATTTTTTTAAAAAATCACATGTAAAAATGCTGTTCTTTAAATTTATTTCTGTTAAATCGTGAGACACACCAACATCGTAGTGATTCAAGTATCTATGTCTTTCGAAATGCATTGCAACATTCGTCTGAGATATGTGAAATATCTCCGCGAGGTCCCGTGTCTGGATTATTATCAATCAGTGTCTTTTCATCACCAGCTGTAGGTCTGGCGGAACATTCGTTGTGTTCCAGATCAAAACTACAACTCTTTGACCCAGCAAACCGCTTACGAACTGTGATCTCGGCTATGGCACCATCTCCATAAACGGAACTTATGTTTTTGCTGTTTATACTGTTGCTTATGTTTATGCTGCTGAAATCTCAGCTATGCGGAGCTGGACCCGTTTCCAGTATAGAGAATCGTTGCTTGCCTAAAATTTTACTGTGCGGTGAACTCTCCACAGTCTATCGTGGCAGAGCGGCACCAACGAAACGATTCAAATATTACCTGAAAAAATCCTTTGTCATTTTGGTCGTTGCCAATGGTGCACTCTAGCTGAGAACCGTGACGTCTGGCTTCTCACCACCAACCATGCTGTCTCTTTCTTTGAAAATAGCTACAGGGTCGTTCTCAAGGACAAGAGGTAGAAGAGGAACTACTGCAATAATAAAAGAAAGACAAAGTTTAAACAATGAAAGAAAGAAAAAGAATGATAAAAGAAAATTCGAAAGGACAGAAGGCGATCAGAGAAAGAAAGAAAAAAGAAAGAAAAAAGAAAGAAAGAAAGTAAAGAAAACTGACGCGAAAAATAACAAAAAGGAAGATATTGTAGAAAGAAAGAAAGAAAAAAAGAAAGAAAGAAAGAAAGAAAAGAAAAGTGACGAGAAAAATAACAAAAATAAAAAGGAAGAACGTATACAAAGAAAGAAAGAAAGAAAGAAAGAAAGAAAAAAGAAAGAAAGAAAAAAACTGACGAGAAAATTATCAAAAATGAAAAAGGAAGAAAATAAAGAAAGAAAGAAAGAAAGAAAGAAAGAAAGAAAGAAAGAATAAAGAAAGAAAACGACAAATAAAGAAAAGAAAAGAAAACTGACGGGAAAATATAAAAAAACGGAAGAAAGAAAGAAAGAAAGAAAGAAAGAAAGAATAAAGAAAGAAAGAAAGAAAAAACTGACGAGAAAAATATTAAAAATAAAAAGGAAGAAATTATAGAAAGAAACAAACAAACAAATTAAAAAGAAAGAAAGAAAGAAAAGAAAAGAATACTGATGGAAAAAAATATCAAAAATCAAAAGGGAGAAATTATAGAAAGAAAAAAGAAAGAAAAAACGAAAGAAAGAAAGAAAGAAAGAAAAAAGAAAGAAAGAAAGAAAAGAAAAGTGACGATAAAATATCAAAAAGAAAAAAAGGAAGCAATTATAGAAAGAAAGGAAAAAAGAAACAAACAAAAAAAAAGAAAGAAAGAAAAGAAAACTGACAAGAAAAATATTAATAATAAAAAATGGAGGCAAATATAGAAAGAAAGAAAGGAATAAAGCAAGAAAGAAACAAAAATCAAAGAAAGAAAAGAAAGGAAAACTGATGGGAAAAATATCAAAAATAAAAAAAGGAAGAAATTATAGAAAGAATAAAAGAAAAAAAAAAGAAAGAAAGAACGAATGAAAGAAAGAAAAAAAGAAAAAAAGAAAGACAGCTGATTAGAGGGCTAAAAGAAGAAAAAATAAAAGAAGGAAAAAGAAAATAGAGGAAGAAGGAAAAGAAATAAAGAAAAGGTGATTAGAGAAATAAAAAGGAGGAAAAGAAAGAAAAGTAAAAGAACGTATGAAAGCTGGCAAAGAGGAACGAAAGCAAGTAGCAAAAAAAAAAATGAAGGTGATTTAAAGAAACGAGATAATGAGATGAACAGAAAACGAAAGAAAATATGAACAGATGAAGAAAAGAACTGATTATTGAAAGAAGAAAAATAAAAAAAATAAAAACTATTCACAATAATAGAAAGAAGATCATAAGAAGAAAAAGACAATAGATGAACAAAGGAATATAAATACTATTAGGGTTCTGTGAAAAAAGAAAGAAAAAAGGCGAGAATTAAATTAGGTGATAAGAATCTATCACGAAAAGACGATGTTATTTTTTCTAACAAAGAAAAGTGGTAAAGATTTTATTTTCATTAGCGAAGAAAGTAAGGTCGCGGTTCTGCCGGTTTAATTTGATTTATGACGACGCACCGAATAAGATATAGCTATCTGCCCATGGCAATAAGGAAAATTTCAGGTTGGTCAAGTGGCCTACGAAACAGAAACTGAGAGATAAAAATTAATTGGGTCGCGAAAAACAAAATGTCCGTTGGACCACCCAAGTTACAAAGAAAGAAAGACTGACCCATTAGCTATCTACGGAGATGTCGTTTGGAAAAGGCACCTATTTTGTGTCAAAAGCTGGTCATGATAGCAAAATTATTTTATCAAAACGAATAATTGGCTGTGGATATCGCCAGAATACCACCCACTTGTTTGGCGAAGGTCTCGATTGATAAAGTCCAGGTGACATTCGGTTAGGATAAGAGTCTAAGGATTTGTTGTCGAGAAGAAGAAAAAGAAAGAAAAGAAAAAGAATAAGGAAGAAAATTTTTTTTTTCTTTGAGCAAGATTTTTTAAACCGAGGCTAGTCCGGCCACACCCACGCCGCTGAGCGCCCATTGGCTGAATGGTGGCGTGAGCGGTAGGCGAAGGTAATCATGTGAAAAAGGAGGGGGGACATTTGACGCCACCCTGAAGGGATCTGTGTGAGATGCCACTGTGAGAGAGAGGGGAAACCCGTTGACACCCTCTGAGGGTATGGGTGAGATACCAATACGAGAAAGGAAGAATTTGGGAGGACGAAAGACTTCCAAAAATGGAAATTAATAATTCTTCCTGGCCGTGAACAAAGAAAAACCCTTAATGCGGATTTAGAATTACCAAGGAACCTTAAACCCAGACAGGCCCACCCCGGTTTTGGTCGGCGTCCATATAAGCAGAGTCGCAGCGAGTAAGACGGCAGTTCGCAGTTGGGGTTGGAGACAGACAGGCAAGCAGTTGCAGTTTGCAGTTGAGCTAAGAGCTCTGAAGACCCGCCTCGCAGGAAGCTGACTGAGATTCACGCATTCTCGACCTCAACTTCTAACCAAGAACAATTTATTTTTAAAGAACGACTCACACCACCAAAACAAGTTTTACGAATATCGCCTGAAGATAAACCAAGAACAAGTTTCTTAAAAACAAACAACTGAAGATGTTAAGACTCGCCTAACAAACATAAAGTGTCACGAATCCATATAGCGGTTTGGGAGAAAGACGCAATCCTGTATTCAGCAACCAGATATAAAATATTGTTATTCCTTTTTTAACACATTTGAACTCTTCGAGTTATTACTTTATTTTCTTTTATATATACTTGTGTAGTATCACCCTCGTCCGGACTCGACTTGCATTACGGCCCGGCGACTGATTGATTTCGTCTACCTAAGATCAAATCACAACGTGGGTAGGTTAGACTAGAAGTCAAAGACGTTAGAGGCGAGCTGGGAACGACAAGGCTGATGCCGAATCTTACCAGATTCCCATCCAAATCAGCAAAAGGTTAGAACGTCACATTTGGGGCCGCAACCAATACCAAATCACATTGGTCGTCACAGGACAGGATAGGACGGCGACGGCGCAGAGACAGACGGGGTGACGTCACAATTGGCGCCGCGACCAGGACAGCACGGCGGGCGCGGCCAGGCAGACGTCACATTTGGCGCAGCGACACCGGGGTGACGTCACAGAAAGAAAGAAAGAAACAAAGAAAGAAATTGAAATAAAAGCAAGTCAGTTTGCACAAAGGGAGAAAGTGAGGGCGAAGAATGAACGAGATGAAAGAATAAACAAAGACAGAAAGAAAAAGAAGTAGGAGAAAGAAAGATGTAGACATAAAAAGGAGAACACTATAAAGAAAGAAGAAAAAAAGGAGAAAGAAAAAAAAATAGAGAGACAGATAAAAAAAAAAAGAAAAGGAATGTAAAAAAGAAAGAAAATATGAAAGAAAAAGACTTAGAGCTCTGTGGCGGACAAATATTTCAAAAGAAAGCCAAAGAAAGAGAATTAAAAATGAAAGAATGAAATCGATGAAAGAAAAGAAAGAAAGAAGAAATGATAAAAATGCAACGTGAATTGGCGGAAAAAATGAAAGAAAGAAAAACAGAAAAGAAAGGAAAGAGAGATTAAAGAAATGTAGAACGTTCACTTCGTCTTGCAGCCTAATTCGATAATTCGATCTAAAATTTAAGCCCTTCGCTTTAGATAATTATTTATTAGTATTTTTTTTTTGTTTTCCATATCGATACGTCCTTGGTATTCAACACTTTCAGCATTTGCCGCCTTTTTTTTTATTCCGCCGGTATATTGATTGTAATTTTTGTCAAAATTTCAAACAGGCAGGGAATTATTTATAAATCGATCAAAAGATTGATGGAAATATACGCCGATATAAACATGGCGGCCTGTAAGGGCTGGAGACGCAGAACGCATAAAAACAGTGAACAAACAAGAGATACGTATGATCAAAGACATGATCAATATGGTCAGAGGAAGTCAGACGTGAATGGAAGGATGCTAATGAATCAAGCACACACACACACACACACACACACACATACAGAGAGGCAAAAACAGACATATATAAATGCGATTATATATATATATATATATATATATATATATATATATATATATAGATAGATAATATTAGTGGTAAATATACACATACCAAATAATGACCAGGGAATATTAGTGTTTAAGCCTTTTTATTATATATATATATATATATATATATATATATATATATATATGAGATATGACTGCACAGGTATGCAGAAAATAGAAAAGAACACGTTGGGTGCATAATCCGGAGTTCCTTAGTATTTTTGTTTTATTTTTATTTTTAAGAAGACAGTGCTCCATACAGAAGTAGAGCTTATATTATAATATATTTATAATATAAAATACATATTATTTTATTATAATTATTTGGTTGGTTTTGGCTCTCGTTTTTGAAACATGAGAACTCTTATGTAGCGAAAGAATCATATTTTTAAACAAAAAAAATTATATTTATCGGAAAGCGTGCTCATAATAGAGATAGAGCTTTTGCAATTATAAAAAAAGTCATCGGGGCATATAAATCTTGCTTCTTGAATAGCAGTTTCCTGACTAAAGCTTTTAACGGATCATTCGTTGAATGTCTTAAATTACTATTCGACAGACAATATTGCTTTCCCTGTAAACATTCTTTCTTTCTTTCTTTCTTTCTTTCTGTTTTTCTCTTCTGTCTATTTCTGTCTCTCTCTTCCCAAATACAAATCTATCTATCTATATATATTCTATATATATATATATATATATATATATATATATATATATATATATATATGTGTGTGTGTGTGTGTTTTGCGTGTGTGTTTGCGTGTGTGTGTGTGATTCGCAGACAGTGCTGTTTTTGTTGTATCCCAGTTCCTCAATGCGACTAAACATCCAAATGCCTCA
>CAHIKZ030000131.1:1625000-1630000 GCA_903632075.3 Acanthosepion pharaonis | reverse complement strand
ATCTGTTTACCTAACTCTCCAGACTGCAACCCCCTTGATTATTATATGTGAGGCGCAGTTGAGCGAGAGAACAACAGAATTTCTTGAAACACCATGGATGAATAGAAGGCGAGGATTTTAGCAGTATTCACCAACTTAAACAAGGAGACCGTCCAGAATAGTTGCAGGAGATTCCGAAGTCATCAGGAGACCATGCATCCGGACGATTTGAAAGAAATATTTATAGATATATGATTTGCTCTTTTACGGTTTATCAACCATTTGATAATTATTTAAGGCCGAAAAATATTTTAGGTTTTAAGAATAATTCTTTCTTTGCATTCAAGCGATTTGGGAGAAAGAAAGAGAAAACGAAGAAGAAAGAAAGCAAAAGTAATACGAGACGGTTCATAGGCGAACACACACACACACACACGGCTTAAGAGACGGAAAGGAGGAGGAAAAAGGTTATAGTTGATAGGTATCAGATGTAAAAAATATCTAGGTCAGCTACGAACAAGTGTTGACCGATTTCCGCTTGTCCACGAAAAATGGAATTTTGTTATCAATTGGATGTCACCCAAAAGAAGAAATCCATTGTTGAACATTGACGAAACACAGACAGTCTTCCCTGTGTTAAAAAAATCCCACACAAGAAGTTTTCACTGGCTAAATTTTTCTTTCTTCTGACAGAATAAACGTTTGCCCTGTGATAATAAAGATTTTTGTTATCAACCCTTGGGCCGAAAGGAAAATGAAATGTTTTTATTTTTTTGCTTTAGAGACGCCAGGTAGGCTAGGAAAATTTCTTTCTTAGATCATGTCCAATTAGCGATAAACTGCTTGACGAACGCCACGTGTTAAAGCCGAGAGTGTCACATCGGCCGCTCATGATAAGGGCGATTTAATTAGTTTTTTTAGTTAAGCAAGGTATTTCTGTCCCAAAACAAAGCCACGGGTTATTCACGCCCGGCTAAGACGTCATTGGCCAAGTGGATCACATGACGCACGAAGGAGGAGAAAAGATACCGACCAGGACCTCATTGGCCGAGAGCAGTCACGTGACGCACGAAGAAAATCAGTCGACGCCTCTATCAGTGGGAGAAGCCGATACGAAGAAGTGGGGAAGGTAGTGCACGCCCCTCACAGAAGCACGGTAAGAGAGTGGGAGTGAGAAAAGAGTTACCAAAAATGGAAAAGAGTGGAAAATCCCTAACCGGAAATAAGAAGGGTGGATACGTATTTAGAATTATCGAAGAACCCCTGGCGCCGACAGACCCACCCCAGTTTTGACGGCGTCAATAAAAGCGAGACCCCAACCGACAGAAATCAGTGCAGCCGCGGACGGCGGACCGAGTTCGTTCGCCCCCTAGCGGGTAGAAGAGGCCAGTTCCTTTGGCCTGAGTGAAGAAGTTCGTTCGACCCAAGCTGGCGAGAAGAAGTTAGTTCGCGCACCGGCGGCAGAGATGAGTGCCCAGTAACTCAGACTCGGGAGAGAAGAAGTTTGAGTTCAGCCGCGGACCCTGGCGAGAAGTTTTGAGCCCCGGACGACAAGCAGAGATGAGCGCCCTGTGTTGAAACCGCATCAAGATAGCTGACCAAGATTCACGCACACTTTTGGACTCTTCTTCAACCAAGAACAAGTAGTTTGAAGAGCGTCTTAGAATCAGACCACAGAAATAAGTTTTTCGACTTTCGTCCAAAGACACACCGAAACACAAATTTCTTAGAGAGTAGACAACTTGAAGCGTTAGAATTTGCCTAGCGAAAGCGTCGTGCCACAATCCACAGAACGGATCGGAAAGTAGACATAGTCCTATGTACCGAACAAATAGACATAAAAAGTTTGTTACTTTTTTCTTTGATACTTTGAACTTTGTGAGTTTTCATTTTGTTTTCTTTTATACATATTTGTGTGTTATCACCCCCGTTAAACTCAGCTTGCATTACGGCCCCAGCCCCTGTTGATCTCGTCTGTCTAAGATCAATTCACAACGTGGGTGGGCAGACTGGAGATCAGTGCAGTTACCCTGGTAACCAGGCGTTGGAAGCAGGTTGGGAACGGCGAGGCTGGTATCAATCTAACCAGTTTCCTACCCGAATCACCAAAGGGTTAGAACGTCACGTTTGGAGCAGCGACACCCGGACGGAGCGGCGAGAAGCGAACAGCTGACGCCGCGGCGAAGACGTCACAACTGGTGCTGTTTAGGGACGTCACAACTGGCGCCGTGGTAGATCAGGATAGAACGTCACAGTCGGCGCTGCGACCGGGGGACGACGTCACACGTGGCTAAAGCCAATGTTGATTTTATTGAATAAATTTACTCTTTGTATTTCAAGATAATTTGTGTTTATGACCAGTGTAATTTAAACAAAAATTTATCCATATCCGATATATATATATATATATATATATATATATATAAAAAATGGATGGAAAAAAAATATGGAGAAAAATAAAATATATATATATATATATATATATATATATATATATATATATATATATATATATATATAAATATATATATATATATATATATATATATATATATATATATATATATTTGATAGATTGTATTTTTCCTCCATATTTTATTACTTCAAACATTATTTTTAGTAAATATCCTTATTTGAGTGCATGCTCCATTTATTTTAGCCGGTGTTTATTTCGTCTATTTGCGCGCGCAAATTGAAAAAATAATTTAATTTTTGTTGTATAAATTTAGAATAAGTTGTTGGATCGACATTTTGGATAAATTCTCCGTAGTTTCGGTTTGTGTTGCTTCATCCCGTCCCAGTCATTTTCAAGAAACACTGTGGTGTCTCTGTGGAAGGCAAGATTCCTTTGTCTATATCTTTTTTTTAAATCAACTGAAGGTTTAGTATATTCTGCGATGACATCACCTGCAACGCTTATTGTGTGCAAAGCCGCACGAAAGAGGTACCACATTAGGTTCCGAAAATGACTGAGATGTTCGAAAATAATTGAAAAAACTCACACACACACACACACACACACACACACAACATGAACTTCGAGCAGTTTGTCCATAATCCCAATGCGCAACACATTATTCGAAGATGCAGAATATCGACAATGTCCTGTTTAGCGTTTCTTAGCATACATGATGTGTGGCATCGAAATAACAACCAGTATGTCACTCTTAACACCAGGATACTGAACAAAGCGCCTCACCTGGTCTCGCGATATTGGAGGAATGCCAATATGGCGTAAGCCAATGGATCATGGTGCTAATTATTTTCGGGTATTTTACTTTTTAGATATTAAACATTATGTGGAATGGGCAATTTTGTTGTTACACCCATTACGTGTTCGATTCTCGGTAATGGATGCGAACTGAGGATGAGTTCCGGATAGGACGAAATGGCCGTCCTGTGCTTTTTGCATTCTGTTGAGGATTCTTCTAGACTCGATGAATTATCATAATAAAAATATATATATATATATATATATATATATATATTCGAGATTCGACGTATGAGGGTCAAGCAGATTAGTTTCCAAGAAACCGACAGCCCGACACCGACACATGAGACTTGATTATAGTGGTGAAGGCCTCGTGCAGGACCATCCACACTTTTTGAACGGACGAATACAGAGACCTGGTGCACCGAATGCCACAAGGTTCCCAAACGACCCTTCGCAGGTTTTGAATTCAGACCAGTTGTCATCAAAGGCTATAGAACCCAGTCTGTCTTGCTATTTTACCCATAGCTGGAGGGAGAAGAAGAGGATTCATACCTTTCCCAAGGGTATTAGCATGTAAGTGAATATAATGGATTCAACTGGAATTCGAACTCAGCTCTGCGATTCCTCAGTCCAAGCCGCTATCCATTACTCCACACACACACATACACGCATACACACACACACACACACACACACACATATATATATATATATATATATATATATATATATATATATATATATATATATATATATATATATATAGAGAGAGAGAGAGAGAGAGAGAGAGAGAGAGAGAGAGAGAAAAAATGGTGATAGGGAGAGTGAGTGAGAGTGGGGTGAATATAAGGAGATAGATGTGAACATCATAGGAAATGCAGTTTACTTCACCGACGCATTTAGAATATTGGAATATAATTCTTTTTCCTGGGTTCAGTTTTTAAAATAATTATCTAATATTGAAGTTGTCCGCAAACTTTTTTACTTTCCAGACTTTATTTGAAGCATATTTCCGGAAATGTTTCTCGTTCCTTGTTGCTTGTAAATCATAGAATCGAATCAAAAGGAATTTTAATGGGAGGGGTGGGAATAAAAGCAAGATATTTGGGAACAGAGAAACGGTCATGGCGCCCACAATGCAATGGCGTAATCATTTTCGCTATTCTCTACGACACCGTTTATTTCTGTAAGAACAAATAATGACGGATTCCCATCTAGAATTACTGACATTTGGTTGAAATGCGGGTATAAAAGCCTTTTGCGCATATCTCAAAATATTATGTACATACGTCTAACGTTATAAATTCTAAAATTATCAACCATCGCTATTTTAGACACAGTCACAGATACGCGAACACACAGACTCAAATACGCATACGCGTACTCAATCAAACACACTGAATGCTGAGTGTATTTATTAAGGCTCCCGAATCCACAGGCTGGTAGACATCGATGGATAGTGATTATAAAACAGGAATGTCTTCTCAGATACGGTAATGGAAAATAAAATCGATTAATTCTTCAGGAATTACCTTTGCTTATGTTTTGAATAGGAAAATAAAAGTTAGCAGAACACAGGCTCCGAGGGATCTAAAAAAAAAACATTTGCATTTTTTAAATAAGGTAATTAGACCTTACTTGATATGTAACTATACAGCAATCCCTTATTTCCCCAAAAGATTAAAAATAATGGAAGCATTAATAATAAAAAAGAAAAAAAAAAGATAAAACCAACACTCAATAACATTAACTATGAACAAGGCCACAATGTGCTGACCGTGTTTGGAAAATCAATCTTTTTGTGACG
>CAHIKZ030000131.1:1570000-1620000 GCA_903632075.3 Acanthosepion pharaonis | reverse complement strand
TCGAGCATTCAATACCTCATAGCAATCCATCACTCTTTTCTTTGTTTCTAACGAATTGTTTCCATTACGTCCTTTTTCATTCTATTTTGCCTGGTTCTCTGTTACCCTTCGGCAAGTATTGTTTACTCTCCCTCGTGCTGGGACGTCTTTTAATACAATGGGAGGAGACACGTTGAAGTAATGTATAGAGGCTCGGATTGAGTAATCGGGGAGCCGAGTTCTAATTCCATCCTCTTCTTCTCCCGCAGATATGAGCAAATAGCAAGATAGATCAAGCTCTATAGCCTTGGATGGCAACTGGTCTACCGCATATAGAAATGACAACCTACTGCGGGGAAAAAATCTGCCTCGTCAGTCATGTATCAAAAAATATATGATCGCATAAGCGTTTAACACGCGTCTAACATAACTAAACTGTATTCATCTCTTTCTTCTCTTCCCTCGTCTTTTTCCGGCTAGGTAGCGAAATAGTTTTGGAGTCCGGAGATGAAAGTCATCGAGAAAAGGAATTTTAAACTTAACTATTTTATGAACGTCGACGTATACATCTGTAACTAGCCAGTGTGGTTGCGCTCTCACCCCACTGAAAAGCTGCTTTCGTCACCCAAAGGAAACATTGTATGACGGTTTAGACTCGACTCCCTAAAATCCCTTTCTATATCTCTATCATTCCCACGTTCGTTCAGCCAATCAAAATTGACTTCCTTTATTTTGTCTTGCATCTGACCACAAAGGTCAAACACAGGAAGTTCGAGCAGAGATGCACTTCTCTAAAAATATAATAGTCTGCTAAACTATTATTTAACAGCAATCTCTATGACCATATTCGCTAATACAGTGAGTCCCCGCTTATTCGCGTTCCAGTATTCGCGGCTTCACACATTCGCGGATTTTTATTAAGTACTTCTTATTCGCGGAAACCCCGAATATTCGCGTGTTTTTCTGAAGAACATATGCACAAATTATTCACTGAGAACTCCCTCGCGTATTTTTCGATGGAACATATTTAAAATATTCTTGTATTGTTTTCCTGTTACTATAACATTCTATTTTTATGGTAAAAATTGGCAGAATTGTACATCTTCATTATAAAAAGGTCTTGGAATTGTTCTTTGTTAGGGGCTGCGGCTGGGGTCTTGAAAGTGGCTTCGTTTCTGTTAAATACACTTAGCTCGGTATGGCACAAGACCACAACTGCTGAGCACCTAGTGTAGATTGAATTAATTATTGATTCATAACAGTCAACCATACAAGCTTTGCTAATCACTGCCCAAAGCCGAAGCGTCCGACTTAGATTTTCACAGTGACAAATCTATGTGACCCCTTGTGTGGATCAAACTCACTATTCGGTCAAGCAGATAAGCTCGTTAACCATTACCCTACACTGAGTTTCTCTGTAATTAACCAAGTTTAGTTTAGTTTTAGCCATAAGAATGGGGTCATCATCACATTTCTGCTTTTAGAAAATGTTTTGAAATTTATATTTTTTATCTTGTTTATATATATTATACAGTATTTTTAATGTTTGTATCGATCTATGCGTAATTAAATGCGGTTAGTGTACGTATGAAAGCAAATTTATGCTAAGTGTATGGCCACGAATACTATTTTTCAAAAATGTTTTTAAAAAGCGTCTGAAATATTTCTAAAGTGTTTAGGATGAAAGTTTAAGGCATATGGGGTTTTAACAATCAAAATAGGTACTTATAAGTCCTTTTAGGGGGGGTTGCAAGTATACTAACTAATCGCGACTGGTTCTGGTCTCTTACCCCAGCGCACATGGTACTTTCAAATTAGCGAAATTTAATTTTAGGTGATACAGATTCGTAAATGTGTGTAATTAATTGAGAACGTACACATTATCATGAATAGCGGTCCAAGACATTACAAATTACGTTTCTTCCTAGTCGAGTGTCTGAAAAAAAAAAAAGAAATTCAATATTAAAAAAAAAAAAATGAATTTTGCCGAGTGGCCAATGATGTCTCTCGAGGCATCGTTTAAATCAAGAATGTGTCGAAGTAATTTTAATTATGGCACATTCAAATTGTGCAGATTTGAAAAAGTCAAATGTCGCTTCTTTGTACTCAGTGTTGGATTTCTTTGGTTCGCCACCAGGTCGTCGGGATTTCGTGAGCGAACGAACAGACTTCATACTGCGATTCTAAGAGAGATTTTTCTTTCGTCAAAGGCAATATTTTCGCTACCCTTTGCAGAAATAAAAGCCGCAGTTTAGACAAACTGAAGTTTTTACTTCGCTTGCTAAAGAGCACACTGGGTTCACGTTGAAAGGAAGTCTTACAATATTTAGAAATTAGAAACAAATATGTCATTTAAGAAAAAAAAAATGTTATTTAACTTAACTCCGACTCAATATAACGAATGATTTAGTTTGACAAACGTAGATGTATAGATGCATAAAGTTCGTTGCTATTAAATACACTTAGCTCGGTATGGCACAAGACCACAACTGCTGGGCGCGTAGTGTAGATTGAATTAATTATTTATTTATAACAGTCAACTCCTTGGGAGCGCCTCGTTACGCCTGCTTGGACCCACGCTGCCACGAGGTGGAATAAATACATTGAATCAATTGCTTCATCTACCGCAAGGAAAGTTAGCTCTCTATGTCGTGCCAGAGAGTTATTCTCGTCTGAATCCATCCTTCAAATCTAGAAATCAGCCATCCGTTCTTAAATGGAATATTCCAGTCATATATGGTCTGGTGCTCCCGCTGTACGTCTCGAGGTCCTTGACAAAATCCAGAGACGAATATACAATATAATAAGTCTTGATCTGGCATCTAGTCTACAATCGATATCCCACAGACGTGCCGTGGCCACACCGCCCGTCTTTTCTAGAAATATTTTCACGGCAACTGTTTTGTTTTAGCTTTGCTAATCACTGCCCAAAGCCGAAGCGTCCGACTTAGATATGCACAATGAGAAATCTATGTGACCCCTTGTGTGGATCAAACTCTCTATTCCTCAAGGAGATAAACTCCTTAACCATTATCCTACATTAAGTTTTTCTGTAATTAACCAAGTTTAGTTTAGTTTTAGCCATAAGAATATATCATGATTGAATAACGGAGTTGCTACTCACTACTAGTAGGAACGTTAACCATTACTCTCCTCAGAGACACCTATTATGTATAACCTTAGCTTAATTCTAGCACAAGGCCACAAGTATGGAGCATGTGGCTAGATCGTAGTCGCTACTTTAATTCTGTTGAGGGAAATATAACCTTGAGGTCATTTATAATAGTGGTCTCAGCCATTTTGCTTTTATTCATAATTTGGTTGGAGATCTTCCAGACCCTTCGGGATTCAATTTGTTTGTTTTCAACTTTGACCTGAATCGCTTGTGCACGAATACACTTTGCATTTTCCAGAACTTTCTTTAGTAAACGTCAAACGACCCCACTCCTTGCGATATAAATTTGTTGGGGCGCACCCACCTTCTCATCAGAATGGACTGATCTCTCTACTACTAATAGGACAGTTCTATAGAGTTCTGGGGAAGATCAGGTGACCATCACACTACCGTCTCTCTACCGGAAGATACAGTTGGACTTTATACTCTTTCTGATTGTTACTGACTAACCTGCGTTCGTTTTGACTACTAATCTCTCTGTTGTAAATACCTCTTCAGATATACCAGGATTTTTCCCTACGTATGTGTTTGTCCTTATTTCAATACACGCACGGGGAAACACTCAACATCTCAACAATATTAAAGTGGTGGTTCACGATGAACTATGGCTGTGACACAGTCACGGGTGAATCAGGGCTGGCTCTTTGGTTTTTGGAGGAAACTCCTTGAGAGAGCCTCGTTACGCCTGCTTGGACTCACGCTGACACGAGGTGGAATAAATACATTGAATCAATTGCTTCATCTATCGCAAGGAAAGTTAGCTCTCTATGTCGTGCCAGAAAGTTATTCTCGTCTGAGTCCCTCCTTCAAATCTATAAATCAACCGTCCGTTCTTCCATAGAATATTCCTGTCATATATGGTCTGGTGCCCCCCGCTGTACGTCTCGAGGTCCTTGACAAAATCCAGAGACGAATATGCAATATAATAGGTCTTGATCTGGCATCTAGTGTACAATCGATATCCTACAGACGTGCCGTGGCCACACCGCTGTCTTTTCTAGAAATATTTACACCGAAACTATTCCGACGAGTTACTTTCGCTGGTTCCCGGACTACATGAATTTAAACGTGCTACCAGGCTGGCATCTCGGTCCCACCCTTTCACTGACAAAACAGTTAAATGTAACCGTCTCTTCTTCTCAAACAGTTTCATCTTCCGCACTTCTCGTCTGTGCAACTCCCTTTCCCTGACTTGTTTACCCGATGGCTATAATCTTCAAATATAATGTCAATCGACATCTGACACTCTGAGCTTGTTCCTCGTCCTTCTCTGTATCCTTTCTTCAAACATGCGTCTTTACTCTTGTTCTCAATCCTCTGTAACCCATTGCGCGCTAGTGGCACATTTGCTTTGTTTGGGGTGAATTGCCATTAAAAAAATCTTTTGTGGGTATAAAACTCTCCATTCCAGAAAGGACCCATTCAGAGACGCGGGCTGCAGTTTGGGAGTCATCATGCTTGAAGAAGGTTGAGAGAGAACCTTTCGCTACAAAAGATCTAAAATTGTCTCAGTCTGCTGTGGTGCCGCGAAGAGTCGTTCTAAAAAACGACAAATCAGGAATTATCTCGGGTTTGGTATCAGTTTGAACACTGACTAAGGAGTGGTCTGTCGTGCCTAGTGGGTGTGGTTGTGGAGGAATTTTTATTAAGCATTTTACAGTCCGGAGTGTGAGGGAAAAAATCGAGGAGTTTCGCCTGATGTTTCATCAGGGACGTCGGTGGCTCTTTCGATAATCTGGACGAGGTCATAATCGATGGAGAAGTCTCTGATATATCTGTCTTTCCTCATCGGTTATGCTCGAGTGGACTAACCCCACTTGTGGCGGATATTGAAGTCACCACATATATCAAAGCTACCTGGGCGAAATTCGATAAGTATATTATCAATCCGCTCAGATACTCGATCGAAATTTAGTTTCCCATCATCCTGAGAAGAGCGGAAACGAATGTGGTACTATCGATAGTACTACACAGAATCACTTATACAGGCGATCAGGGTTCACGTTTTTTTGTGTCCCCGCTACAAGAAAACTCGTCCTTAATGTAGGCGCCGAGTCAGTTTCCATGTCGATTTAGATGGTCTTGTTTTTTTTTTTTTTTTTTTTTTTATCAGGCGCGAGTGGCGGGCTCCGGCAGTATGATTGAGGCATCGATACCTGTTTCAAACAGAAACAGGAAATTGGGTTTGTTCTCAAGATGAAGTAGTTCCACTTTTGAAAAGTGGGGACGTCGACCCCATACGTGCATAAATATCCTGACTTGACTCATCCAAGAGGACAGCCGTAACAGTGCTCTTTATCATGGCATCGAGAGGCCCCACCGAAGACTACTGCACAGTTCAGAACCAATTCGCACAAAGTCAGTACAGCAACCCCGATATTATACACCTGCTGATAGGATAGCCTACTTCGAAGTTACTCAAATCTTCATACCTCTAATTTAGTTGGATAACACCAAAGCAGAGAAAACGTCTACCTCCAGCAACCTAAATGAAGAAACAAAAGAATCCTGTGAAGCAGATCCAGGCGTTATACCAAAAGCCTACATGTTTTGTCTACCAATAAGTAACGGCGACAGAAATCCCTCCTTGGGTCAGAAACATCGTATCGGCCAGCGAAAAGAAGCACGCTCATATACAGGGCGTTCCATAATAATGTATACACTATTTGAATCGTTATAACTTATTCAATTTGTGTATTTTGACTTGTAAATAAGATCAATACAAGAGAAAGAATACACATTTAAAGAATTTGAAAATAAAATATACAAAAAAAAACAAAGAAAATTAACTTTAATAAGATAAAAGCTATTTGGGGCAATGGCAGAATGTTCATATAATGATGAATTCACATCAAGTGCTCAAACTGGTTGCCATTCTGTTTAATACACTTTTCATATCTTGAAGAAATAGACCTACAAACGTCCAGCATCATTTCCTCTGGTATTTGAGCACATTCTTCTTCAATTGTTACTCTCATTTCAGCAAATGTTTCAGGTTTCCTGCTGTAAACTTTGTCTTTTAGAAACCCCCACAAAATTAAATCCAAGGGTGTCAAATCTGGTGATCTCAATGGGTATTCACCTGTCCCTCTTCTGTCTTGCATATTTTAATCCATATAAAAAAATGTATTATTAACTATTAATATTTAAAGAGTGTATACATTATCTTGGCACACCCTGTATATGACGACTAAAAGGTCCAATGGAAGATGTGTAACGAATGTTCCTTGGTGTTGCGTAGGCATCCTCTACCCCTATTTAATTTAATATCATAGAAGAAAAACTAATTTGACATAGGCAGGTAAGTAACTTTTCTTGTAGGCACAAGTTATATATTATTAAGTTTCTGAAAAATAAAAAAAAATTATTAAATCAAAGAAATGCAATAGCAATTTTCTGTAGATATTGTCACATATTTTCTTTAAAAATAATTAATTATTAAATAATTTACATAATTATATATATATTATTTGATCATAAAATAATTTCTAATTGCGTAATTAAGTTCTAATATATTAATTTTACAATACCATATAAAGTCTTAGTTAATAAAATAAATATTTTATTTTAAATCTGTATTAATAAAATTACTTAATCATATTTGAATATTCCTTTAACAAAATCTCGATGTAGTTTTAGAAATGAAGAGAATAAATAAAAAAATAAATAATTTCTTTACATTAATAAGGATACTAAGAAACTTCTCCGTAATTACAAGAGGGACCTATTATACATAAGTAGACAAAACTTGTCTAAATCATTTAATGATATATATATATATATATATATATATATAGGTACCACTAAAAATAAGCGATGCCTAAGGTTTAAAATTCATTTTAAAAATGAGAAATCTTCCTTGAAGCTTTTAATTTAGTTTTAATTCCAAGCTAATACATTAAATGTAATCAGCAAAATCGATGAAAAAATCCATATTGGCAAATATGTTAGCCCAATATAATTCTTTTTATATTAAAACCCAGTCTAAAACAAAATATACTTATCTGAAATGTTATTTTGACAAATAAACTAGATGATTTAATGTTCAATTATTCTGAATTGAAACAATTATTACTTACTTCTAAATGGTGTTCCAATAACTTGGATCGATTTTAAATGTGAATTAAGTTTAAAAGTCTAATGATTTTTTTCTTTTTCTTTCAGATTTAACAACTTAAATCTTTGGCAATTTCAGTTCAACCATGGGCAGATTAACAGTCAAACCACGTTTTAAAATTTCAAGTGTGCAAATGGGAAAATGTTTCGTAAATTCAAACAAACTGGGTCCGTGGCAGATGTGAAAACATCATTGCGGTTTCGTTTACCCCGTTCAGCTGAAAACATTGCTGCAGTGCACGAGAATCTGGCCGAAAATCACCTCTATTCGCCATCGCGCACAGGAATTAAACCGCTCCACATGTTACATCGTTTCCAAATGAGCTCTCGTTTGGTCGATTATGTTGACCAAAAAACTCGCGAATTGCGCGAAATGTATTTCTATTTGAACGTCGATTTTCGTAATCAGATTCGATAACTTTAACACGTTGTTTGATTGTTAATCTTTCCATGGTTGAAATTGCCAAAGACTTAAGTTGTTAAACCTGAAAGAAAAAGAAAAAGAAATCATTAGACGCTTAAACTTAATTGATGTAATGGAATAACCAGGCACCACCATGAATGATTACACTATAGGTAGTACGTACCTATTACGTCAACCGTCTACGAGCGAGACGACGCAAACACGTCCGACCTTCCAGTTAGTATCATTCTCTAATAGATTGACCTGTGTGTATAACTGTACCGTATTTCATATTGTGCTTTTTGCGTACAATAAACCTTTCTTCTAGTATCTATCTGGTGTTATGTGTTTATTCCCTTAGAACGGAATATAACATTAATTCACATTTAAAATCGGTCCAATTTATTTAAAATAGTTTAAAATATCACAGAAAAGCATTTTCTGACTCGGAGGTGGGTGTTTTTATGAGGTGATACCACATTTATAGACAGCCTAATGTTTGAGAAATTTGACAAAAGAGCAGAAAATGGACATTAAATTACATGACGGATACAACGTGTTTTAATTATTTTTTTACGTATCTAGCAATCTATAAATTATATTCTAAGTAATGTACAATTTTATTGAAGTTTACGTCATTTGGAATTATATTTTTACTTAAGAAACCGCTTGTTGAGGAAATGTTAGAAAATAAACTATATTCACAGGTCTTATTTTCGGATAATGTCTATGTTTTATTTACAAAAATCAACAATGATTATACACACAAAAAAAATCAAAATTATTTTTTTAAAATACTGGGGGTCGCTAATTTGTAGTAAGATTTTATCGTGATTATTAGTAAATATAGATTTTATTTAATAATAATATCACTTGATCTCTATAAATTAATACATGATTATAAAAGATTTAAAATTTATACATTATTCTAAGTAAGTTAAAAAAAATGAGAACAAATCTTGTAAATTTCAGTATTCATCGACATTTTTTTTCGTAAGACAATAATACTACGTTTTATTCATAAAAAACTTTTCTAATTTTTATTACATCTTTTATTTTACGATTCAGATTAGAATTTTCTGTAATTGGGAATCTTATTTTACAAAAAAAAAAATACTGATGAATCATATTCTCCGAGTTCTTATAACTAAAATAAACAATAACCGCTACAAGAAACAAATAAAATTGAAATATATGTTTTACATCAGATACTGCTGTAGTAACAGATATAAAATATTTTTTTAAACAGATTTTCTAAAAGAAAACATTAAAAGAATAATTATTTCATTCAGTTCTGAATAATTCCTGAAAGTTTAATGAACACCCGACAATTATCTGATTTTTGCAAGGATTTCTAAATATATGTGTTTTCCACCGAAAAAGACCCTCAAATTTCCCAATGACGCAAAAAAAAGCAAGATTTTTAATTTTTTTCTATTTTGTTATTGTTATGATCCGGTTCCCTTGTACCACGGTGATAGTCCAAGGTAGAACCAATAAAGAAGAACTCGAATACGGATATGGAATAACACAGATATATTACAAACAGGAATATATACAGAGAAGTAGAAGTGTTAGTATGAACAATCAGGTTTAGTAGAGAGAACAATGTAGTCTCGACCAGTATCACTATCCCAATGTCTTGTAGTAATTGTCTGAACGCGACTCTGTTTCGGACTGCCTCTGACTCGACTCTTGACTCGACTTAAACTACTGACTTGCCTAATCCTGAGGCGCAGTATTTATTAAGTATAGAATAGTCCATTATTATTATTATGTGTAAGTTCCGATAACAGTTATATATTTCCTTAGTATTGTTCTTGATATATATATATATATAGATATATATATATTTTTTTTTCTTCATAAATAAATGGATTATGTCACTATCTTAACAGTAGGTTGTGGATATTAACCTTAAAATTTTATAACGCTCAGTTTTCAATCCACGCTTGACGATTGCCTCGTGCATAAAACTCAGAGTTTGGACCAAAGGCTGAGGAAAAAAATGTACAATTATATTTGCTATAAGTTTTAAATCTTATTATTATACATCGAACACGGATTTGCCAGCACTTACTGAAATTATAGAATGATGTATTTTATTAATCGGAATTTAATTAAAATCTTTGCACTCTCAATGAAGGGATTTACACAGAAAAGAGATTTACTTACAGAGGTTCGATATGTGAAACTTGAGTTTGTAGCTCTCGACGGGCATCATATTCTTGCCAAACAGAAACGTCCTATTGTTGCATATTTTCTCTACCCCCCCCTCGTCCAAACCTGTTCTAGAATGCCGATGGACAAAGACAACAATATATGTTTTGCTTAATTTGATCCCACAAAAGCATTATTCATAATATCTGTAGGCATCTTATCTCATTGTAAAACTTGGTACAGTTGGAAGCCTTATTGGCTCTTCGTCAAACGTATGAAGTTTGTATTTCGGCGTTTGCAAAGTAAATACGTTTTACTAGACAGGCTATGAGAGCCAATGTAAGTTAAATTTACCTAAATATTATCTATATTATTAAAAGAAAGGGATAGTCCGCTTTTTACAACACCGAACAAAATTCATAAGTGGCACCCCAGAGACATTAGATAAAGAACTGTTCAGTATAAGCAGTACCTTACAACGTAACAACTACCCTGGGTACAGGGCATCAGTCCCAATAAACTGGGATAGGTGGGTACAAGAGGAAAGCAACAATACTCAGAAAACAGTCTGCCGGCCTTATGCGAAGGGGTTATCGGAGAAGATACAAAGGATCTGCGGTCTATATAACATCGGGACAACCTTCAAAAGTTGGACGAAACTCCGCAGATGTCTCTCCCGAGTAAGACCCCCTCCATAGAGGAGAACATGACTAAAAACTGTGTGTACGCCATCCCGTGCAGCTGCGGAAAGAAATATAAAGGGGAGAGAGGCTACTCTCTTAACGTAAGGCTTCAAGAACATCAACTGCTGTAACACGGGCAAAAGTGGAAAAATCAGGCCTGGCTGACCACATTTGGAGATAAAAGGGAGATCACTGCTCTCTGTGGGAACAGGTTGAAATCATAGACAAAGAAAACCATTGCAAAATTCGTAAATTTAAAGCATCGGCACATATGCTAGGCACAAAAATCCTCTGAGCCGACCAAGCATAGAAATGAATACAATATGGGAACCAATAATAATGAGTGACAGAGAAAAGCAATAATAACAACGAAAATTGTAATATGAGCTCTGGTAAAAATGGTTGCTGAAGACATTAACATTATAAGCCCCAGAAATTCATACACAGATGCCCTTAATGTCACATGGCACAGTGGATAAAGGCGTTGGTTATATCCAGTGACAGGGCCTAAAGAATTGTGAGTTCAAAACCTGGTTAAGGCAATGGAGAACTTATAGAGGTTAATTAACAGGAGATAACTGATAACGGACACCCATTACACATATCACGTGGAACTAGAACAGTCTACCCCAGCGAGTGAAATAAAGGGTTCAGTTCGACATTCCAGTCAACTGAAGAAAGTCGAAACGTTGTGATAAATGTGTCAACAAAGTTGAGGTCAATAGTTCGAATAATGTAAATAGTGTACATAATACCTCATCTCAGAGATATAGACAGATATTTATCAGATATTATTTATTTCACGAATACTTTTGGTAACATCTATCGTAGCAAAACCTGCCGTATATTTGCTTGCGGCCATATCACATGGAAACACCGGTTCTCATACGATCACTGATGTTAAGCAACTGGTCACTACCTAAAGTGGGTGACAGCTTGGGAGAAATACTTGGATGAGCGGGTGGTGTAATGGATAATGGCACGGAATTGCTAATCGCAGGGACGACTTCCAATTCCCGTAGAGTTCGTTATATTACTTACGTGCAAATACCTTTGGGAAAAGTACGAATTCACCTGTTCTCCCTCAGATATCGGTTAATTAGTAAAACTTGTATCGCAAATCTTATTACCTCCAAAACAAAATCTTACAATTAAAAAAAAATTGGCTTTAAATAACCGGCATAGGGTTGATAAACCGTAAAAAGGAATCAATGAATAAAAAAGTATGTTTGGATCATCGGCTACTTTTTTATATATATATATATATATATATATATATATATATATATATATATATATAAGCAAACTAACAAACCGATCCCGATAAATTAATCGTTAGAAAAAACCAAGTAAAGATAATCAATCCAAATAAATAAATGAAGTAATAAACAAATTAAAAACTGCTCCCGCCAAAATAATAGTTAGAATAAACTACAGCAATCAACCCCAAAATTGAATAAATAGCTTTAATTATCTTCCCAAACCTAAACAAAACTATTAAATAAGCGATACAAACAAATTTTTACTCCGTTAATAAAACACCGATTAAAATAAAGATAAGAAATAAAAATAATAATAAATATGAAATAAAATAAAAAATAGAAATAAATAAAAACAAGCAAAATAATCTAACGCAAATAAATTATTAAATAAATAAACAAATAAACGACTTCCGGCAAAGTAACCGCCAAAATAAACTACCCACAATGCACCACTGACTCGTATATATAAATAGCCAAGAAAAAAAAACTCATGCACAGACGATTGCGTGTAGCATGAAACAGTCTGTCGCCTCTATGTGTTGACTTCAATGTTCACTTATATATATATATATATATATATATATATATATATATATATATATATATAAATTTAGCCCAAGTAATGCGATAACGCCACAAAAGATGCGGGGGTGGGCTACTGAAAATGAAAGAGAAGGTTAAGACATTAGATGCAACTGAAAATCCAATAATGGTATACATTTCGGAGTTCTGGCAGAGATGTTAGCAGTCTAGAGTTGATGTAGAATTTAGAAGTAACCGTAAGACTAGTGTTAAACAAGAAATAATAAACATCTACTGCTGTTCAAATGACCGAAGAGGAGTGTGAACCGTACGATAGGTGAAACTATCTACAATCAAACCTAGTTTTCTGTAGCAGAATTTTGGCTTGACGCCCAGTAAGATTAAAAAAAAAAACAGCTGTCAAAAACCGGATGGAGTTTCTTAGAAGGCAACAACCATCTAACACAATGAGTTAAGCTGAGCTCCATAATAACGTATTCAGTTAATGCGGTGATAACATTTCATTGCTTTGTGTGGCGGAGCGGGGTATCTTCCTAGGCTGAAGTCAACAACCAGAGTGGATAGTTTCCCTCGATGGCAACGTCTCCGTGATCAAGGCCAGCTTTCAAATGGATGGGCTTCGCCAGGTTATATTGACCCGTGAAACTCTACACATGAAGGGATACCTATCCGGCTTTCAACCAAGATATGCGGAGGGAACAGTTGATCAGTTGGAAAGCGGCTTACAAACACACTCGGTCATGGAACTGATAATCTCGATGATTTATCAAAAATGAAACCCCCCCCGACTTTTTTAAAGACCGTCTTGCGCCGTGGATATCTGTCCAGAGAAATAGATCCCTCACGAGTTCTTGTTTCGTTCGCCAGCAGTGTCCTGGCCGACTAGCCCGTTTTTTTTTCTTTTATCTCACGTCGAAGAATAGTTGACACATTTCTATTAAGGCCTCTCGTTACTTATCTGACAAGTTCCAAGCCATAACTTTCTATTTTTATTGGTAAGGAATATTTTGATTCCACTTTGAAAGACAGTTTTCAATGTTTTCTCTTTTGGTCCTGAATGTTTTGGCTCTACCGAAAAGTTCAAATTCTAAGTCTGCAGGTGCAAAATATGGTGATTATGGAATATATCGAAGAACCTCCTATTCTGGCGATCTTAATTTTTTGTTTTGAAGTGAATCTTTGAAATGTTCTACTGGAGAATAACGCCTTTTCTGTTTACCGAAGCTTTCCTTGTTTTCCTTTGCTTGATTTAGTTATTGGCAACAAACGTTCGCAGTGATTGTTTCTTTGTTTGTTTTGGTTTTACGGCATATCAACACCTCAATGGGTTATTTTTGTTTTACTTCTTTTTTACATGGATTTAATTTCTTTTGCAGATTAAAAAAAACTTTGAGAGTTTTGGCGATTAACAAAGATGGCCGACCAAGAAGCATGCTCCAGGATTGAACAGCGGTCAGTTATCAAGTTTTTGGTTGCTGAAGGGTGCAAACCAGTTGAAATTCGTAGGAGAATGTCAACTGTATATGGTACCACATGTTTCAGCCAAAAAACTGTCTACAAGTGGGCTAAATTGTTTAAAGAAGGACGGAGCAGTGTTGAGGATGAAGACTGGGAGGCCTCCAGAAGTGAGGTCTCCTGAGGTGATCGAATCAGTCAATGACCTCATTCAGTCTGACAGAAGAACTACTTGTGAACTGCTGAGGCAGGTCAAGAAAGACATAAAGAACAAACGCAGGGGTCATCAGTCAGAAGGAGTCATCTTGCATCATGACAACGCAAGCCTCACACAGCAGCCCAAACGGTGCAGACCATCAACGAGCTGGGGTGGGAACTGCTCCCTCATCCCCCTTACAGCCCAGATCTTGCCCTGTCAGACTTTCACCTGTTTGGTCCCTTGAAAGCGTTCACGAGAGGCACGAAGTTTAAAAGTGACGATGAAGTCAAAAGTGTTGTGAGCTGAGACATCAGTCCAAAGATTTTTACGCTGGGGGAATACGGAAGCTTGTGCACAGATGGGAAAAGTGTATGACAGTGTTGGGAGACGACGTTGAAAAATTAAAAAAAAAAAATAAGCTTCTATCTGTATTAAAAGTCCTTATACCGAAAAATTCACCTTATTTATTGAATGACCCTCGTACATACCTTAGTGAATATCGTTCTTAAATGATTAATGGATTGATTTGTTTGTTTAACGGCATGTCAACAGATTATGGGTCATTTAATTTTGAAATGTAATGTTCTTGGGAGTTAAAAAAAAAGTAGGATATAAGTTTCTGTCTATATTTCTGGGATGTGGTATTATGTACAGTATTTACATTATTCGGACTATTGTCCTCATATGTGTTACCATATTTATCACAACGTTTCGGCCGTTTCAGGTGGTTGGAATGCCGAACTGAACCCTTTATTTCGCTCACTGGAGTAGACTGTTCTAGTTCCACGTGCCATGTTTAATGGATGTCAATTATCAGTTATCTCCTGTTAATTAACCTCTATAAGTTCTCCACTGCCTTAACCAGGTCTTGAACTCACAATTCTTTGGGTCCTGTCACTGGACATAACCAACCACTTTATCCACTGTGCCATGTGACATTAAGGACATCTATGTATGAATTTCTGAGACTTATAAAGTTAATGTCTTCAGCAACCATTTTTACCAGAGCTCATATTACAATTTTCGTTGTTATTATTGCTTTTCTCTGGCACTTCTTATTACTGGTTCCCATATTGTATTCATTTCTACGCTTGGTCAGCTCAGAAGATTTTTGTGGCCTAGCATATATGCCGATTCCTTAAATTTAGGAATTTTGCAATGATGTTCTTTGTCTATGATTTCAACCTTATCACACAGAGGGCAGTGATCTCCCTTTTATCTTCAAATGTGGTCGGCCACGCCTGATTTTTCCACTTTTCCCCGTGTTACAGCATTTGGTGTTCTTGAGCCCTTACTTTAAGAGAGCAGCCTCTCTCCCCTTTGCATTTCTTTCTGCAGCTGCACGGGATGGTGTATACACAGTTTTTAGTCATGTTCTCCTCTATGTAGTGGGTCTTACTCGGGATCTCCACGTTCTCCACTGTCTTAACCAGGAATTGAACTCACAACTCTCTAAAGGACACATGGTACAGTGGATAAAGGCGTTGGTTTGATTCAGTAACAGGACCCAAAGTAATACATTTTTATATAAAAATTGCTGGGATTTTTACTGCAAAATAATGTATTATTCTTTCATAGTTTTTTTATTTGGCGGTTCAGTACTTGCCCATATCTGGGAGCCTAACAGGGGCTTCCACTCCGGGTCAGGGTAGACTTGGAAACAACTGCGATTAAGACATAGTTCTACGCTCCTCAAAACCTCCTCAGAGGCCTTGCTGTCGGATATACTTTACCGTTGTGCCTAGCATTACAAACGGAATAAACAATCGATTTACGGAGAGTTGTGTTTAACAAGATAAATTTGGTAGATCAAATGGCTGTCGACTGAATTCGATTCACACAGGATGTCCTAAAACTCATAGTGCTGCTTTGGAATCGGCATTCGTTCATGGAAGCAAAGATGAATGATTACATGAACATGAACACTTCTATGTGGCGTTTCCTTTCTTGACGATGACGATCATGGATCTCCACAACTTCCTAATCCCTGTTCTACTTGCCAGTTACGCAAGCTCACTAAGTAGGTTGTTTTCCTTTGTCACTCTTGCCTTCAGCCTATCCTGTGAGTGTCAAATTTTCCAAGCCATCTTTCATCATTATGTGCCCTAGAAAGTTCAACTATCTCTTTCTGATGTTAATTATAATATAATTATTTTTATATAATATAATTATTTTGCTCCCGTTTTCTTTGAATCTCCATCGTTGCTAACGGTCCATGGGATTCTCAGCATCCTTCTGTAGAACCACATTTCTGTTACTTTTTTTTCTTTTCTTCCTTTGTGAGGAGATTGCCCAGCATACATTGGCTTATAGAGGGAGTGACATAACAGTTCAGTAGTTTTCCTTTGTTTCTAACTAAATTTTCCTTAATGGTTTACTTAGCTTTTAGAAGGCATCTTTCGCTACGCCAATGAGCGTTCAGTTTTCAGTGCCTCACTTAAAGTCGGCTTATTCTTACTGAGTGTCCCAAACTCATGGTCTTATTTAATACTAAATCAATATTAGTAAAAATGATTATAGACTTAATATGGATTTTTATATGGATTAAGTCAAATACAATTCTAAGCATTTCATCAGGAAAATCAGGTGAAATGATATATTTGGCATTAAGGCCTATAATTACCGATACAAATGTTAATAATTTAATCTATCTATTGATCGAGTGATTTGTCTATTTCCTGTTGGTGTTAAATATATATATATATATATATATATATATATATATATATATATATATATATATATATATATATAAAAGAGAGAGAGAGAGATTCAATTTGATATACAAAAATAGTCAAATCATCTTTTCTCGTTGCGGTTGCTTCGCTTATATGATTAAGTTTAGTGTCGCCTCGAACCAAAGCATATAGGTATGTTCAATATCTATCTATCTATCTATCTATCTATCTATCTATCTATCTATCTATCTATCTATCTATCTATCTCATTCTGTTCATATCTATCATTCTATTTATCGATCCATCTATCTGTCTAATTCTGTTCATATCTATCTATCTATCTATCTATCTATCTATCTATCTATCTATCTAATTCTGTTCATATCTATCTATATATCTATTTATCGATCCCTCTATCTATCTAATTCTGTTCATCTATCTATCTATCTATCTATCTATCTATCTATCTATCTATCTATCTATTTAATTCTGTTCATATCTATATATCTATTTATCGATCCATCTATCTGTCTAATTCTGTTCATATCTATCTATCTATCTATCTATCTATCTATTCATTCTATCTATCTATCTATCATTCATCTATCTAATTCTGTTCATATCTATCTATATATCTATTTATCGATCCATCTATCTATCTAATTCTGTTTATCTATCTATCTATCTATCTATCTATCTATCTATCTATCTATCTGTGTTCATATCTATCTATCTAGCTATCTATCTATCTATCTATCTATCGATCTATCTATCTATCTAATTGTGTTCACATCTATCTATCCATCTATCTATCTAATTGTGTTCATATCTATCTCTCTCATTCTGTTCATATCTATCTATCTATCTATCGAACTATCTATCTACCTATCTATCTATCTCAATCTGTTCATATGTATGCATGTATATTTGTATGTATCTATCTATCTATCTATCTATCTATCTAGACCGCAGATTTTCCTGTAAACATACAGTTCTGGTAGTCGTTTTCCTCTCTCCATACTCAACGTATCACCACTGTCCTCATTACAGTCAGTTTACTGACAACTTGAATTTTAGTGTCGCCTCGAAGCAAAGAGGCGCCATTATTTATAGATTTCTGACCAATCTGATCTGCAACTATATTAACTTTATTGCATTTTATTTTTCTGATTGCAGTGGAAAGACCAATGCCTGGGGCGATATTCAGACCCTTTTCCTTACTTAATTCCCATTCCTCACCACTTATCCCGAGCGACGGAATTAATTCTCGGCTAATCCAGAATAAGAAGGCGAAAGTCACAGGGGAGGGGGAAAAATGAAGGACCGAATAAATTTTTGAATGGAAAAGGAAATAAATTACGAAGAAGAAACGTAAAAGAGAACGAAGAAATTAGGAAGGAAAATAGTTCAACAAGTGACGTAAAAGTTTGAAGCAACAAGAGAAAGAAATGAAAAAGAATAAGTTTTATGGAGGAAATATTATAGATGATGAATGATTTTGCAAATGAAAAATAAAGCCAAATTTTATTTAGCTTCTTTCGGAGCGAACGAAGTCAAAAAAAAAGGAAGAAGAAATAAATTTGGAAGTCAGATAAAGGAATCAAAGAAAGAAAAAGAAATATGAAATAAAGAATGAAGGAATGAATAAAGAATGAAGAAAAGAGGAAGAAATGAATGATGGAAAGAATGAATGTATGAATGAACGAGAAAAGAATGAATGATCGTTGTAAGGAAAGAATGAATAATGAAATGTGTGAACGAATGAATGAATGAAAAAAGGAATGAATGAAGGACGGAAGAAATAAATAAGAAAAGAATGAAAAAAGGAAGGAAAAATAAATAGAATGGCGGAAGTAAAGAAGAAAAGAATGGATGAGAGAATGAAAGAAGAGATGAAAGAATGTGATAATGAAAAAATGATTGAATTAATGAATGAAAGACGGAAAGAAGGAAAGAATGAACGAGGGAGAAATGAATAAAGGACTGAAATGATGAATGAATGAATGAATGAATGAATGAAGGCAGGGATGAAGGACTTCATGAATTCAGAAGGAATGAAGGAATTAAGGAATGAATAAATGACTGAAGAAAGGAATGAAAAAAATGAAGTGATTGTTGAATGAGGATGAAATGAAAGAATGAAGGAAGAAATGGGGGGATGAAGTATTCTAAGAATGAAAAAAAGAGGAGAAAAATGAGGAATACGAAATAAACCAAAAGGTTTAGAAAATTATTTAGGAATGAAAAAAAAAGGAATAAATCATAAACGATAATGAAAGACAAATGGTGTATGATTCTCGAAGGAAATACTAGAAAGATGAAAAAGAAAGAAAAAGAATAATTTTTGAATGAAAATGTGTTCACATAAAGGATAAAAGAAAACGTTTGATCGATTTCCGAATGAAAAAGAAGAAATAAATTAGGAAAAAGCAAGAAAGAAAAAAGAAGAATTAAGCTATGAAGGAAAATGAAGGAAATAAAAACGAAATCAAAGAAAGTAAAAGCGTAAGTAATTTTTGAATCGGAAGAAAAGACAGAAAATTTGTAAAGAATTAATAAAACAAAAACGAAAGAAATTATAACACATTTCCCAATTAAAAAAGAAAGATAGAAAGAAAGAAGGAAATAAATAAATAAATGAATAAAGAGAGAAAGAAAGAGTAACTAATTTTGGAAGCAAAAGGAAAGAAAGAAGGAAGAAATAAAATAACAAAAGGAAATAAGTACGTAATAACGCACTTCACAATTGAGAAAGAAAGAAAGGAAGAAAAGAAAAGAAAAGAAAGAAAGAAAAGAAACGAAAAGAAAAGGAAGAAAGAAAGAAAGAAAAGAAACGAAAAGAAAAGAAAAGAAAAGAAACGAAAAGAAAAGAAAAGGAAGAAAGAAAGAAAGAAAGAAAAGAAACGAAAAGAAAAGAAAAAGAAAGAAAGAAAAGAAACGAAAAGAAAAGAAAGAAAGAAAAGAAACGAAAAGAAAAGAAAAGAAAGAAAAGAAACGAAAAGAAAAGAAAGAAAAAAAGAAAAGAAAAGAAAGAAAGAAAAGAAAAGAAAGAAAGAAAAGAAACGAAAAGAAAAGAAAAGAAAGAAAGAAAGAAAGAAAGAAAGAAAAGAAACGAAAAGAAAAGAAAGAGAGAAAAGAAACGAAAAGAAAAGAAAAGAAAAGAAACGAAAAGAAAAGAAAGAAAGAAAGAAAAGAAACGAAAAGAAAAGAAAAGAAAGAAAGAAAGAAAAGAAACGAAAAGAAAAGAAAAGAAACGAAAAGAAAAGAAAAGGAAGAAAGAAAGAAAGAAAGAAAGAAAGAAAGAAAAGAAACGAAAAGAAAAGAAAAAGAAAGAAAGAAAGAAAGAAAAGAAACGAAAAGAAAAGAAAGAAAGAAAAGAAACGAATAGAAAAGAAAAGAAAGAAACGAAAAGAAAAGAAAAGAAAGAATAAAAGAAAAGAAAAGAAAAAAAGAAAAGAAAAGAAAAGAAAGAAAGAAAAAAAACGAAAAGAAAAGAAAAGAAAGAAAGAAAGAAAAGAAACAAAAAGAAAAGAAAAGAAAGAAAGAAAGAAAAGAAACAAAAAGAAAAGAAAAGAAAAGAAAAGGAAGAAAGAAAGAAAGAAAGAAAAGAAACGAAAAGAAAAGAAAAGAAAAGAAAGAAAGAAAAGAAAAGAAAAGAAAAGAAAAGAAACGAAAAGAAACGAAAAGAAAAGAAAGAAAAGAAACGAAAAGAAAAGAAACGAAAAGAAAAGAAAGAAAAAAAGAAAAGAAAAGAAAAGAAAGAAAGAAAGAAAGAAAAGAAACGAAAAGAAAAGAAAGAAAGAAAGAAAAGAAACAAAAAGAAAAGAAAAGAAAAGAAACGAAAAGAAAAGAAAAGGAAGAAAGAAAGAAAGAAAGAAAGAAAGAAAGAAAAGAAATGAAAAGAAAAGAAAAGAAAAGAAAGAAAGAAAAGAAACGAAAAGAAAAGAAAAGAAAGAAAGAAAGAAAGAAAGAAAAGAAACGAAAAGAAAAGAAAAGAAAGAAAGAAAAGAAACGAAAAGAAACGAAAAGAAAAGAAAGAAAGAAAAGAAACGAAAAGAAAAGAAAAGAAAGAAAGAAAGAAAAGAAACGAAAAGAAAAGAAAGAAAGAAAAGAAACGAAAAGAAATGAAAGAAAGAAAAGAAACGAAAAGAAAAGAAAAGAAAGAAAAAAGAAAAGAAACAAAAAGAAAAGAAAGAAAGAAAGAAAGAAAGAAAGAAAAGAAACGAAAAGAAAAGAAAAGAAAAGAAAAGAAAGAAAGAAAAGAAACGAAAAGAAAAGAAAAGGAAGAAAGAAAGAAAGAAAGAAAAGAAACGAAAAGAAAAGAAAGAAAGAAAAGAAAAGAAAGAAAGAAAAGAAACGAAAAGAAAAGAAAGAAAAAAAGAAAAGAAAAGAAAAGAAAGAAAGAAAAAAAGAAAAGAAAAGAAAAGAAAGAAAGAAAGAAAAGAAACGAAAAGAAAAGAAAAGAAAGAAAAAAGAAAAGAAACAAAAAGAAAAGAAAGAAAGAAAGAAAGAAAAGAAACGAAAAGAAAAGAAAAGAAAAGAAAGAAAGAAAAGAAACGAAAAGAAAAGAAAAGAAAAGGAAGAAAGAAAGAAAGAAAGAAAAGAAACGAAAAGAAAAGAAAGAAAGAAAAGAAACGAAAAGAAAAGAAAAGAAAGAAAGAAAAGAAACGAAAAGAAAAGAAAGAAAAAAAGAAAAGAAAAGAAAAGAAAGAAAGAAAAAAAGAAAAGAAAAGAAAAGAAAAGAAAGAAAGAAAAGAAACGAAAAGAAAAGAAAAGAAAGAAAAAAGAAAAGAAACAAAAAGAAAAGATAGAAAGAAAGAAAGAAACGAAACGAAAATTAAAGAAAAGAAAAGAAAGAAACGAAAAGAAAAGAAAAGAAAAGGAAGAAAGAAAGAAAGAAAGAAAAGAAACGAAAAGAAAAGAAAGAAAGAAAAGAAACGAAAAGAAAAGAAAAGAAAGAAAGAAAAGAAACGAAAAGAAAAGAAAGAAAAAAAGAAAAGAAAAGAAAAGAAAGAAAGAAAGAAAGAAAAGAAACGAAAAGAAAAGAAAAGAAAGAAAAGAAACAAAAAGAAAAGAAAGAAAGAAAGAAAGAAAGAGAGAAAAGAAAAAGAGAGAGTAAGTAATTCGGAAAGAAAATGAAAAAGAAAAAAAAAGAAATTTCAGAATTCAAAGTAGAAAATCTTAAACTCTTAAAAATCAAAATAGAAACGAATAACTATCTTCGGAATGAAGAAAAAAAAAACAAACAAAAAACGAAGGAAATTACCAAAAAGAAAGAAAGAAAAGGAATAATTGATTTTGCGATGGAAAAGAAGAACAAAAAACAGGAAAAGAAGGAAAGAAGAAATAATTTTAGAATGAAAAACAAGAAAGAAATCGGGGAAAAAAAAAGATAAGACAAAATTATTTCAGAATGAAATAGAAATGAAAAAGAAATTTATAACTAACTTCCGAATGAAAAAAAGAAAAAAAAACGAAAAGAATTAAGTAAAGGGAAAAAAAGCGTAATTCATTTTAGAAGGAAAAAAGAAGAAAGGAATTGGAAGAGGAAGAAAGAAACGAAGGAGAGTATTCGAAATAAATGCGTGAGTATTTTGCTAAAGATATTTGTGTGGATTCACCTTTGCCCACTCCTCGAAACGAGGGCCGATTATTAATTGTCGTTTCAACGCTTTTATCTTATCAAGAATTGAAACGGCGTAACCGAGCCATTCTACTGTGGTCATTAATTGAAGAAAATCAAAAACGGCTCATTAATTGACATCGTTGTCTCAGGCGCAGAGGCAGCCTTGTCCCCAGGCTATTTCTTCCATACTTGGTCAAGGCGAATGGCCTTCAGCGACGGCTCATTGTTCAAATTCCCATTCCGTATGGGTCTCAATGACTGTTCTCTTCTTACCGTCCTCCGATCAGTGTGGAAATTCTCATTTGGCTCGCATAAGCCAACTAGACGAGGGCAAAAAAAGACAAACAGATGGCAAAGTGGTAGGTCATGGCTTATTTGGCAAACACGTAGATTTCTTTTCTAAAAGTTTCTTTTTTCTTTTTTTTTCTTTATTCATATTTCAAATGGCATTTTTTTCTTTGATTTTTTTAAATTTATTTTTGGTATTCTTATCAAAAGTGAACGTTTCTAGCTTATATGTCAAATAATATTATTTTCGCAAACAATAATAACTATTTTTAGTCACATTTATTTTGTGTTATTTATTTTCATTTTGTTTATATATATATATATATATATATATATATATATATATATATATATATATATATATATATACGTGAAAGTGTATATAAATATAAATAAATATATATATGTATAATTATTTATATATTATATGCGCGGTACTTATTAGAAAGCGCTCAATATCAAAGACAGAGTTAATATTTTTTGATAGATGAGAGTTTGTGACCCTGGGTTTAGCGATCGTCAGATATTCGATCGTCAGACATTGTCTGACGATCGCTAAAGCGTGAAACCCAGGGTCACAAACTCACATCTATCCAACTATATATATATATATATATATATATATATATATATATATATTATATACGTTGTCTATATTTCTGAGATGAGGTACTATGTACATTATTTACATTATTCAGATTATTTTCCTCATCTTTGTCGCCATATTTATCACAACGTTTCGGCCGTTCTACGCTCCGGCCTTCTTCAGGAGGTTGGAATTTCGAACTGAACCCTTTATTTCGCTCACTGGGGTAGACTGTTCCAGTTCCACGTGCCATGTTTAATGGATGTCAGTTATCAGTTATCTCCTGTTAATTCCCCTTTGAAAGTTCTCCACTGCCTTAACCGGGTATTGAACTCACACTCTTTGGGTCCTGACACTGGATCTAACCAACGCCACTGTACCATGTGTCCTTGAGGACAGTAACTCGGACATTGCATCGGGAATTATATGTCGTGATATATATCGGCTGTAAGAGCAAAATTGTCAAAATCGTACATCTGCATGATTGTCGAACAAAATGTTTAATATCTAAAAAAAAAAAAAACACTAAACTGATTTCTTTTTTTCAGATAAGACACTTAGCCATTTTGACATCATTTGTCGTAAGAATCACAAAAAAAACCCTTTGAGTTATTCAGCGAGAAAGAGAACAATTTAAAATCGTTTTGTGTCTGCCTCACTATGTCGTCTCAACCTAGCAATGGTGTGAGGAAAAAGATCATTCAGGCCTTGAGTAATTGTACCAACATTCATACTCTGGCTTCCATCTTCAAAGTCCATTCAAGAACCATCAAGAGAACGGTGAATTATTTATAAAAAGAGGGAACAGTAGAGAGGAAAACTTGATCAGGAGATCATAACAGCAAGGGGGATCATCGTTTCAGCTTAGAGTTGAATAGATTCTTATTGCTCAAAGTAGAGTCCAATAATGTTATAAAAACCGCGAAGAATTTTTCTTGGATTCCTGATAGTCATTGTCAAGAATGGGTTTTGTTTAAATGAATATTAGAATTTCTTTTATACTTGTACAATTCGGAATGGGAAAGTATTTAATTTCCGAACACGGTTAGCACGTTGTGGCCGTGTTCATATCTTATATTATGGATAGCGCGCTTCTTTTTATTATAATCTTTATTTTATTTCCTTTGATTTCTGGCGTTTACAAATTTCTTTCCGGGTCACGCCCAGGGACCTAAGGTTAGAAATGACATCATGACATTTTCCACTGGAAAAAAAAATGTATAGACAAAGCCCTTCGTAAGGTGTGGGCTGTACTCGTGAGAACATTTTTTTTATTTTTTTAACGCATGGACTTCCAGGAATCCCTTCAATGAGTCTACTAGAATCTTTTCCAACCAATCCGAGGGCTCCAACTACAACGGGGATTGTTGATGTTCCCATGTGCCACATTTTTTAGATTTCGATTTCAAGATGCTTGTATATTGATAGCTTTTTGAAGATCTTTGAAGATACATTGCAGTTTGTAGGTACTGCCATATCAATAAGGAGGCATTTTATTTTTGTTTGTGGTCTTTAATAGCAATATCTGGGCGGTTGGCTTTGATTGTTCTGTCAGTGTGTATTGTGTAGTTCGATAAAATTGTAACAGGTCCCATCTCCGTAATATAGCATTTTCTTTCAGTTACAGAAGTTACAGATTTTGTAATGCAAATATTGGCCAACTCTGTCATGCCGGGTTTTAGATTCAGTGGGTGCCAATACTGTGCTACCTAATACAAGATAATCAATTGTTTCTGGGTAATTATCATAGAACCTGCATTTGGGGCTAACACTATATTTTAGTATGTGTGCTTCAGGTTAACAAGCACTGATAGTGTTATTATTATTATTATTATTATTATTATTATTATTATTAACACTATTTTTAACCACTTTTACATATGGATGAGTCTATTATGATCATATTTTCTAGTTGCGGACAGATATACAGGTTGTACCGCCACAAAACGGACAAATCTGAATATATGAGTAACTATATGTCCCAGGCAAACGAAATTAACTAGGCTTCATGTTGAACAATAAAAGATCTTTTTTTATTACCATAATTCGAAAAAGATATTCAAAGGGATGTTTATTTTATAACCGATTTCACAAAGCTTCAAAATATGTGCATCACACGTGACACGTCACGCGTCCGGTTGATAGTACAGCTCCTGCGAAACACGCTGTAGAATGCCTTGCGTAACATTCTCCAACGCCTCGGTAATTCTGTGTTCAGATTCCTTTAGGTTTGTACGAAGAGTGGAGATATAGATTCGTCCTTCCACTTAGACCCATAGGAAAAAAAAACACGAGGTGTCATGTGAGAGGTGGCCATTTCAACAGCACACTGCCATTATCACTGGCACTCCCGATCTATCTTCTTAGTAGATTCTCATTGAGATACACGCAACACCTGTGACACGACACGCGACGAGTTGGTAGTCAAGCTCATGTCAAACACGCTGTAGCATGCCTTGCGTAATATTCTCGAGCGCCTTAGAGATTTTATTCTCAGGTTCCTCAAGGTTTGTAGGGAGAACGAGTATATAGGCTCGTCATTTCACATAGCTCCATAGAAAAAAAAATCACAAGATGTCAAGTCCGATGAACGTCGTGGCCATTTGAACAGCACATTGTTATTATCACTGGCAGGACCCATCCATCTTGCTGGTAGATTCTCATTGAGATAAGTCAACTAAGTTTTTACACATTTTGTTAAAATTTGAAATCATTGGGACGAGAAATGGCTATATTATTGGACGACAAAATGATACTAATTTTTGAGAGGGGCACTATATATATATTAAGAAATGGACAAAGTCAGACAATTTATTTATTAAAGACATTTTTATGTTTAACGTTGTTTTTTATAGATACAAGTATTTAAGTAAATGCTCTCTTTATAATAAACAGTATTAAATAACATTTACCGGCCTGAATGTCCGAGAAATTTTCATAGAAAATATTCGTCCTTTGACAGGATTCGAACCTGCATCCTATATGGAACCGTCATTTACGCTGACGTGCCTTAACCGACTCGGCTACAAAGCAGCGTTCGGTAGGCAAGGTCGAATTTACTGCTTATAAACTTCAATCTTCCATGAATCTCGGACATTCATAACTGCTCATGGCGTATCAACTGTAAACAATGACGTCATATATTAAGAAATGGGCAAAATCTGATAATTTATTTATTAAAGACATTTTTATGTTTAACGTTCTTTTTTATAGATACAAGTATTTTAGTAAATGCTCTGTTTATAATAAACAGTATTAAATAACATTTACCGGCCTGAATGTCCGAGAAATTTTCATAGAAAATATTCGTCCTTTATATAAATTATTATAAACAGAGCATTTACTTAAATACTTGCATGTATAAAAAAAGAACGTTAAACATAAAAATGTCTTTAATAAATATATATATATATATATATATATATATATATATATATATATATATATATATATATATATAAAATGCAAAAGTAACATTGACGTCAACATCTAGCGGTGATATGTCGTATGTTTTTGATCGACTATTTATATATACTAGCCAGTGATGCATTATGGGTAGTCTATTGTTTTATGCTAACGGTTATTTTTATGGGTGGTAACACCTATGTTTCGAATTATTCTAGTGGGTACTGATGGGGAATAAGTTTGGGTCCCGATGGTGATTGCGTTTAATATGAAACAGACTGTCGCCTCTGAGCGATGACTTCAATATTCACTATTATATTTACATACGCTCTATCCCCGATATTGAGCACTTTTACCCATAGATATAGCATTCTTAAACTACACACACACACACACACACACACATATATATATATATATATATATATATATATATATATATATATATATATATATATATATATATAGCAAATTTTGAAGTACTAAAGGACGAAACGCTTCATGAGTAGACATTTCACTTTGTTATACAATTTCAGTACTGTTATTGATATTTAAAAATATATGCCGTATTATAATATATATATATATATATATATGTGTGTGTGTGTGTGTGTGTGTGTGTGTGTTAGCAAATATATGGATATAGATCCGTCAGTATGAAGCAAAATATACTGAAAATGTATATATATATATATTACAGCAAAAGAACAAAGGTTACCTTAACATTGGAATAGATTTCAAACCTGTAACAGGTTTTCGTCAGGAAAAAAGGCCGGTTTGAAATAGTCTATTCCGATGCTGGGGTAATTTTTTTTTTTTTTTTTGCTGTAAAAAAAATACATATGTTCTGTTAAAAGTTTTAAAAAAATCAAGTTCTCTGTGGATCAGTTTTAATAATCATTATTACTAGGATTCACCCTGATTATACACCAACGGGTCGATTACCTGTATTATATATATATATATATATATATATATATATATATATATATATATATATATATATATTTATTTTTTTTAAGTTTAATTAAATAACCCAGTGTATCAAACGAGGAGTACTGGGACGAAACCGGTTGTTTGTTTTAGTTCTAGTTTTCATAATTATGTCCTTTACATTCCGCTTATTCCTTGCCATAATAAATAATTTTGTACCTGTAAGGATCTTTTTTCAATATATATATATATATATATATATATATATATATATATATATATATATATATATATATATATACTAGATTAACATTTGAACCGTTGTATCTAGAAATGATTAAAGATATCTTACTGAATTCTCCGAGTATTTTTTATAAGACTATTGGACTCTCCTTTGAGCAATAAGAATGTATAATTACTCTCCAAGCTTAACAGAAGAATCGTGAGGTTATCGATCATAAACTAAAATGACGTTCATTATTAATTAATCATAGCTAAGGATCGGAGACATGAAAAATTGATATAAAGTATATATCACATATGATACACAGGATCAGTTTGGATAGTGTACACGAAAATGACCTGGACAAGCAAAGGGTTAAAGAATCCACCGTTAGCATTGATGACCGCTTCAATCCATGTTTTGAAACGTTGATGTGCCCCAATCAGATATGAAATGGCCTCGCCGCTTCACATATGATTTGTATATAAGGTCCCCATTCTCAATTCTTCCTAGGGAGCGTCTTCGAACATGAGGCTCTTTAGCAAGGGTGTTAAATGAATTTCTGGTGTTCTTATAATTTTCTGCAGTTAACGTACAAATGTGCGTGTTGTGGTTGACCTTTAGCGGATGTTTTACACCTTCCAGTCCTGTAATTATAGGTTTTGCTAATGTAATCGATTTCTATTCATGGAAATATGTATATATATATATATATATATATATATATATATATATATATATATATATTTCTTTACCTTATTCGGACTATTGTCCTCATCTTTGTCGCCATATTTATCACAACGTTTCGGCCGTTGTACGCTCCGGCCTTCTTCAGCATTTGGGAATTTCGAACTGAACCTTTTATTTCGCTCACTGGGGTGGCACAGTGGATAAAGGCCACGTGCCATGTTTGATGGATGTCAGTTATCAGTTATCTCCTGCTAATTTCCCTCTGAAAGTTCTCCACTGCCTTAACCAGGTATTGTGGTTGTATTAAGACCTTTAGTGGATGTTTTACGGTTGGTTACAACTGTAGAATCCCCCGGTTAGCGTCTTCCAGCTCTTTGCTGACTTGAAAAACAGCGGAACCAATTTTAAAAAATTGCTGTTAAAAGATGTCCCCAGTCTTCGCAACCTAATATACGTATATCATATCGTGTTGATGGCAGACACCGAAATAAAACGGCGGGGACGTTATATTTTAAATGGATACTCATATTTAAGTAGATGCCTGTTTGAACACTATCCCGTGCAGCGGCGGCAAGGAATATAAACAAGAGACAGGCCGCCCCTTTTATAAGGCTTCAAGAACACCAGAAAGCTGTAACATAAAGGGGATCAGGAAAATAAGGCATGGCTGACCACATATAGAGAGAGAAGTGAGATCACTGCCCTTTGTGGGATCATGTTGAGAAACATAGACAAAGAACAACATTGGAAAATTCTGAACTTATCCTGAATCAGCACATATGCTCATGTGCGACAAAAATCTCCTGAGCCTTTTGTGCATAGAAATCAATACAATATTTGAACCAGTAATTTAGGAGTTGGAGAAAAGTAATGATAACAAATAAAATATTTAATCATGAGCTACTGGTCCAAAAACATGCAATCAATAAAAAAAAAATTGCAAAATGAGCACTGGTAAAAAAAAAAAAAAAGTTGTTGAGGACATTAGGGTTTATAATCATTCCAGAATGTATCATGTGTCCTAAGACCACATGGCACAGTGAATAAAGGCGTTGGTTATCGATCCAGTGACAGGACCCAAAAAGTGTGATTTAAGGAAGTGGAGAACTCAGAGGGAAATTTCCAGGAGATAACTGATAACTGACTTTCATCAAACATGGATATCAGAACTAGAATCCATGTCGTTACCCCAGTGAGCGAATTCAAGGGTTCAGCTCGAAATTTTCAAACTCTCGAAGAAGGCCGTTTCGTACAACGGCTAAAACGTTATCCTAATATACCCACAAAGATGAGGATTAATTGAACCGAATAATGTAAATAATGCACATACAATTATCTCAGGGACCGTGGTATATATATATATATATATATATATATATATATATAACACGCAATATATCAGATATATAAAAGTCACGGCTGGAGTAATGGATATGGCTTGGATTGAGGAATCGCAGAGTTAAAATTAGAGTTAAATCCATTGCTGATGGCTAATACCCTTGGGAAAGGTATGAATTTCTCTCTCCAGCGCGTCCGTGTGGATAGCAGGACAGACTGGGTTCTATAGCCTTAGATGGCAACCGGTCTTGAGGAATAAGGACAAATTTGAATTCAAACAAACCTGAGGAGGGTTCGTTTCCAGCGAATTAAAGTTTTGGTTTTTGGGTACCAGGTCTCTCACTATTCGGTCAATAAAAAAGTGTTTTATGGTTAAAGCGGATGTGTGCGTGGACCACTATAATCAAAAACATATTTGACGGTGTCTGGCTTTCGGTTTCAAGAGGAACATCCGGTTTGTATTGAATAAATCGAAAAGACGGGAGAATTGGATGATTTCAGTTTTATATCTTCATATATAACGTCCATATATATATCCGGATATATATAAAAAAAAATAAAAAGATTAAACACTGAATTATTTTTATTTTCAAAATTTTTTCTATAATTGTAAATACGATCCAATTCATGTACCTACAAATTCAGAAATAAATATAAAAATAAATATAATCGTTAAGTAATTCATCAAGTCCAGAAGAAACTCTACAGTATGCCCTGTACGGAGGTTTATTTCTATATTTGTAAACTCATCAACGAGAATCGAAAAACAAATTCTTACGTTATCAGGCAAACGTTATAATGACTGCACCAACGGGATTTTGTTTTATACGGGGGTGACGAATTTAACTATAAACACGCGGCTCGATCACATATATTCCAGTGGTGGAAATCATCCGAGTTTTCTATTGTCTTTTACACTATATATATACGATATACGACTATATCCCTAACCCATTCCATCCTGACAGACAAAAGCAATTATTTACAGGTTTTAGAAAATTTCTCATGCGATTTGAGATAATTTTAATTTTAATATATATATATATATATATATATATATATATATATAGAGCGAAATGTATAATGAAAGCGCTCGGATTTTTTTTATACAGCCAGACAAATTTATCATGTTTCATTTTAACGGATCGTCAGGGAAAGTATGACTTTTGTTCCTTACGATCCGTTTCCCCGAAACCTGTATAGATACCACACCCTGGCTCATCTAACCTATATTTTTAACTTTTCTACGGTTGTATTGAGCTGTCTTTTGTTAGTTAGTTGTTTACTCGTATCGGGGTTTTTTCTTTGGGCTTCCCCCTGTCTAACTATCTGTGCGATTTTTTGTCAGCAAAGTTCATGTTTTCTGCTTTACCTTTTTTAAAACCTTTTTTCCCTCGAGATTGATTTGATTATTACGGGTTCAAAAACATTTTAGGTTTTTCGAAACAGAGTCTCCGTATCTATAATTATATATATATAAAAATATCATTAAAAATATATGATACATTCAGTTGTATTGAGCATTTGAGCATTTTTAAAAAATGCTAATATCTTCTTTCTTAATCTCTTTTGCTGTTTCTCTTCATTTAGAAACATATGTTTATGCATCAAATTTATTATATATAAATTCCAATGAATATATATATATTCAGTTCAAGTTCGAATTAATGCGTATTTTAACAGAGACTGTTATATTATTTTTTCATCAGTACAATATTATATTATATAATTATAACACTATAAATATTTTTATATATATATCTATATATAAAAACACTAAACTATCTATTTTCGGAAATTCGAGGTGACTAATGCAAGGTTAAAAAGTCAGATAATTTGATGCAACGTGATATTTCTGGATTAGAACACATACACATACACATTTCCGCGCGCGAAACAAAAAAAAAAAAAAACATTCTTACTTATATATGAGAGGATAAACCAGTACGTAATGTAATATCTTTCTTTCCAGGGAAATGTATTATGCCTATTTATTTTGAATTAAACTTTCCCTTATTTATGTATAGATGCGTTTTCCCTACAATTTTCAGCAGTACGACATGATTTTACATAATTTTAACACTATAAGCATTTTTGTATTGGGGTCTGTAAATATATAAACCATCTACAATGCAATATTGAGGTCGCTAATGCGGGGTTAAATAGATAATTTTTTTAACTTGATATTTCTCAATAAATAAACACACACAGTGAGACACATCTTTGACACACACATTCACAATTATAAATGCAAGGATTTGCTATAATATTTAAGAGGAAAGTAATGACGCGTTGAAACAACGGGGTGCGCTGACGAGCCCCAGTTTTTGATGTGAGTTTAGCAGAATGACGCGCAGCATTTCGTCAGTCGAGCGGTAATAGAAACGCGTTTTTTTTTTGATTTTAACGCCACTCAGCGATAGCACCATCGAGAAACAACGCACCGCAGTGCGCTTTCTGTGGGCAGAGGGAGTCAACCCTGCGGAAATCCATCGCCGGATGTTGGCGCAGTATGTAGCACGTACATACGAATGAACGAAAGGTGTCTCAGCCGGTAGAAATCTTTGAAGTGTGAAGAGCAAGTTTAACGGACGAAATCCAATCTGACCGCCCATCAACATCACGCACGGACGAACACGTCCAAAGTTGGGATTACTTCAGTTGAACGAGGAATACGATTCCATCGTGGGTATGAGTTTGGCCTTTTCACGGGCCGTAAAAGCACATGTTTACTTCGGGAACTGTAAGGTTTCTTTGCGTTGGATGCACAAACAAACAAAAAAAAACTCTCTAGGAATATTATTATTATTATTATTATTATTATTATTATAAATAAATAAAATATAATATAAAATATAAATAAAATACAATAAAACAATAACATAAAAACGTTGTATAAAATAAATTAAATAAAAATTAAAATTAATAAAAATACTCCCATCATCTTCTTGCCAGTAATACGGACATCCCGCCAATTAAATCCAAACTCTTCGCCACACACCTTCGCACAGGCAACACGAGTCCAACTTCTCTCTGTTATATGGCTTGTAATAATACGGAGTAAATTCTCCATTTTATTACATGTAGCATAAAACAATTGTAACCTAAAAATACACAAACCAATACAAACAAAAAAAATATAAATAAATTGTATAAAAATAACATAAAATTTACCATGTTTTTCCTGTTTTCATATACGTTTTATTTCCTGTCACGTGAACACTAGGAGAATTTCAGCAGCTATGTGAGTGAATCCCGCACAATATTTTCGGGGTCACCAACGTATATAAGAAAACAAAATACTAATTTTTCGAAAGGGATGAATAAAACTTCTAGAAAGATACCAGAAGTGAATACTGCGCAGGGCAGGTAGTGTGTGTGTGTGTGTGGGGGGGCTGCTAAAGCAAAAGGTTCTGCAAAAATAACGGTTGAAGTATTGAAAGTATAAGGGATGAAAAAATAAAGTCCATTAATTCTTTAACAATCGCTTTGTTTACGTTTCGGATGCCAAACTGAAAAGTTATAGGCTTTCGAGATAATCTGAACGAGTGAGCGCGCTGTAAATCTAGTACAGAATCTTGCTTGATTATAGGAGTTCTTCCTAGATGAGCGGTCAAATTACACCGGATAGGATTGTGGATTCTGCTATAAAAGGGGGACCCAGTCTCAAATACTGCCGGGTGGGGGTATATTTACATCATTAAATTTTCTCAAGTAATCAGTCCGGGAGATGAAATAAATACTGTTTAAAATAAACGGGGCGTCTATTCAAATACGTATATATATATAATTGATCATAGAAGTCAAAACTTAGAGGCCCTATATATATATATATATATATATATATATATATATATTAAAAGACATTTTATGTTTTTAATATTATTTTTTTATAGATACAAGTATTTAAATAAATGCTCTTTTATAATAAACAGTATTAAGTAACATTTACCGGCCTGAAATCCGAAAATTTTCATAGAAAATATTTCAGTTATAAATTCAATCTTCCATATCTGTTAATTCCTTAACTGCTCATGGCGTATCAAATGTAAACAAATGACGTCATACCTTAAGATTGGACAAAAGTCCGACAATTTATTAAAGTCATTTTATGTTTTAACATTATTTTATGTCTTTAATAAATTGTCGGACTTTGTTCTTAAGGTATGACGTCATTTGTTTACATTTGATACGCCATGAGCAGTTATGAATGTAGGAGATTAATGGAAGATTTTGAAGTTTATAAGCAGTAAATTGACCTTGCTCACCTGAACGCCCTTTGTGGCCGAGTCGGTTAAGGCACGTCAGCGTAAATGACGGTTCCGTATAGGATGCAGATTCGAATCCTGTCAAAGGACGAATATTTTCTATGAAAATTTCTCGACATTCAGGCCGGTAATGTTATTTAATACTGTTTATTATAAACAGACATTTACTTAAATATTTGTATCTAAAAAAGAATGTTAAAACATAAAATGTCTTTAATAAATTGTCGGACTTTGTCCAATTTTAAGGTATATATATATATATATATATATATATATATATATATATATATATATATATATATATGGCATAACGATATATATTTTTGTATATCAAGAACAGTACTGAGTATTTTTGAGACAAAATATAGAAGCTTTACTTATGACGCGAAACGAGTCATAAGTAAAGCTTTCCATGTGGACTTCAGTTTCTTGACGTTATTTTGACTAAACATGCGTATTAACGAGAGATTCTGGTAGTTACAATTTTTTTTAATTATCTCATATTATCACATATATGATAACAGAAAATCTGCCAGAAATGCAGACCCGGACGTAAATTTACTTTTGCTAGAACTCGTGATTAAATCACAAATTATCAAAATCATGGTCAGTTCGTTACTGTAAACAACCAATGCGTTTTATTTGTTTTGTTTTTTATTCAAAAATGACTGTTTTGTATTCATATTGTCATTTGTTTAAATTTTTTTTGAGGTTTCACCAATATATTCTTTCTGGCAATCATTGCATATTGTAAAGTGAATTCCTCCTATAATTCTTGGCTTATTGTTTTGTTTTATATTAATTAAGTCTTTTATTGTTTTAGATGAAGCCGTGACAAATTTTATGTTGAGTTTAGATAAATTCTTTTCAATTATAGTTGTGATTGAGTGAATGAATAGAACAATATCTTTTTTTTTTTATTCGTGGTTTTTTTAAGAAGGACAGCTTTTTACCTATTCTGACGGATTCTGCCTCGAAACTCGGACACTTAAAACCACTTAAAATCACTTATTTTCTTTCTAATTCTTTAGCCACGAGCAACGCTACCTTGGCAAAAATATAAGATTTCATTATTATAAACATACACAAATTCATACATACGCAACTCATTTTTCGCCTTCGATCTGATGAAGCCTAATTGGCGGAATGCACATTTCGATGCTTTTTCGAATTATGATTTCATGAACAATAATTCATAACACTGTCGGAATCATTTTTCATTTATACAGTTTATCGTCAAACATCAAAGGAAATTCTTTTTTATTTATTTTTACGATGTTCCTGTTTATTCGCTTAATTTCAGGTTCAGGAATCTAGAATCAACCAGGCCCGTAGATGAATATTTACTAGACGAGCGGTTAAATCATAGGACGGTGGATTCTATTACAAAAGGTGGACCCAGTCTCAAATACTGCCGGGAGGAGAGGTCATTTTCATTAAACTTTCTCGAGTAAACAGGCCTGTAGATGAAATGATTACTGTTTAAAATAAACGAGGCGTCCACTCAATTATTTAATAGCGTTAAAGGTAATATATATATATATATATATATATATATATATATATATATTGTTTTTGTATTTGGGCAGCAATTTTTAATTTACAGTTATCGTTAAACACTTAAAGAAAATTCCTTGTTAATTAACTTTTTGTTTATTTTTACGGTGTTCCTGTTTATTTGCTTAATTTCAGGTTCAGGAATCTAGAAACAACCAGGTCCGTAGATGAATATTTACTAGACGGGCGATCAAATCATAGGACGGTGGATTCTATTACGAAAGGTGGAACCAGTCTCAAATACTGCCGGGGTGGTCTATTTATTTCATTAAATTTTCTTCTAGTAAGCAGGCCTGTAGATGAAATAAATGCTGCTTAAAATAAACGAAGCGTCTAGCGTTACAAGTAATAAATATATATATATATATATATATATATATATATATATATATATATATATATATACTCTCTGACTCTCCCGTCGAATTCGACCTATGACGGCCAAGAAGATCAGTTCCTAGAAACTGACAGCCCGACAACATCACATGAGATTTGATTATAGTGGTGAAGGTTTCGTGCAGGATCAGCCACACTTTTTTGAAGAGCCGAATACAGAGACCTGGTGCACCAGAATGCCACAAGGTTCCTAAACGACCCTTCGCAGGTTTTGAATTCAGAGTTGTCCTTCTCTAGACCAGTTGCCATCCAAGGCTATAGAACCCAGTCTATCCTGCTATTTTACCCTTAGCTGGAGGAAGAGGATTCATACCTTTTCCCAAGAATATATGTTACGTAAAGTGAATGTAATGGATTCGTCTGGAATTCGAACTCGGCTCTCCGATTCCTCAATCCAAGCCGGTATCCATTACTCCACCGTGCCTCCTCATCATCTCTCTCTCTCTCTCTCTCTCTCTCTCTCTCTCTCTCTGTATATATATATATATATATATATATATATATATTTTTTTTTTTTTTTCATTTCAGCTTTTTTGGAAGTAAAGTCTGTTGATCCAGAACCCTGTTAAAGGGGTTATGGTGAAATAGCTTATTACATGGAATCTTAACGTGGTCCGTCTTTTATTCAAACATATCTGCTCTGAATCTTACATTGAGCTCTCTGAATATCATCCTCCTCAGGTCTACCCATACGGATTACCTAAGTTTGCATAAACTATATATATATATATATATATATATATTGTATTTGGGCAGCAATTTTTAATTTGCAGTTATCGTTAAACACCGAAGAAAATTCCTTGTTAATTAACTTTTTATTTATATTTCGATATTCCTGTTTATTTTCTTCGTTTCAGGTTCATGAAACTGGAATTAAACAATATCTAAATATTTCTTCTTAATTTTAACAATGTGTGTATTTTTGTACGGTATTATCCATTCGTATAAATTCTGTGTTTACATTTTTACGAGAAATGTTATATTTTTTTAAAAATCAGCCAATGTACATTTCTCATTCTACAGAAAACGCGCCAATAAAAATCTCTAATCAGATCTTAACGCTCTTCCTCCTCCATTTTTTTTTAATATTGCCAACAGATAAAGATTGTATCGGCAAATAAAAGCCGCAAAAGCGAAAACCGCCCTAACAATAAATTATTTGATAAACAGCATGAAATTTAGTGGCGGGAATTCAAAGGATAAGAAATTCTGTTACATAATGCCTATGAATATTAATGTCCAGTTTATGATATGAACGAAAGAAACCACAAATGCAATAGCTTTATATATGAAAGTCAAGATTATAATGGGCATCAGACAATGAGTCACCCTTGGATAGATTTAGAACATCCACGTAATCGTGTGTGCTAAAAAAAAAATAAAATCTATCTAAGCCTGAAGCAACTGGCGTTTTATGACAACCTAACGTAAAGTATCGAAAATAGGAACTTCAAAACAATCGTCCCCTTATCCATAAATGGGAAATAGGAAATAAAATGAACAAATGAACAATATCTTTCGGGATTAAGTGCCACTCGGCGGGAATGCAGGGAATACCAGTTTGGGCCTGTATAATGGGCCGCATTCTAGAAAGTGGGAGTGACAAGCTGTCCACCGGGATGTACAATTGGGCAGAGAGGTAATGGCAAAACCTCGGGAGTCAGAGGCGATAAACAAGCTGTCATTTTAATGGCGAGAGCAGCAGTGATAGATTGGTCAGAGGGGCTACTCATGAGCCGTCCGTCGACAGGTAGAGTGTCAGTGACGATGGCAGTCTGAGAGAGCGTTCGGGAATGTTGGACTGGGTAGTGAGAATGAGTTTTAGAGCAAGAGTTAGACAGAGGGACACTCGTATTTGAGTAGACGCCTCGTTTATTTACTAAACAGTATATTTTTTTTTTCAATAGTACTGAATATTCGAGAAATTTTATTTAAAAAAAATAATGCGCTCTCCAGCAGGATTCGTGTGCGTTACTTGCTTAGACAATCGTTAGATCCGACGTGCTTTAACCGACTCGGCTACGAAGAAACGTTACCGACGAAGCGAGGCTCAATAGTGCGTTAAAGAGTAATCTTTCGCGTCATAAACTCTCGAAATTTCATATCTGCTTGTTTTGTATCCAAAACTAACAAAGCAATTTCTAAAGAACTGATTTTAATTTATTAATCTGCCAGATTTGATCACTTTAAATGTTATTTTTAGTGGATACTCATATTTGATAGAGCCTTGTTTATTAAAAAGATTATATTTATTTATTTTCGTCTACTGGCCTGAATATTCGTGAAATCCTATTAAAAAACTATTCGCTCTCAGGAGGTACGGTGGGTAATGGATAGCGATTTGGATTGAGGTCGGAGGCCGAGTTTGAATTATAGTCGAATCTATTACATTCCTTACTTAATGAAAAAAAATACGAATACTTTCCTTCTCCTCCCATCTATGGGTAATTAGCAGTACAGACCAGCTGCTATAGCTTTGGATGGCAACTGGTCTACCGCACAGGGGCGACTCCCTCAACTGAAAAACAAATTATATTGAGAGGTTCCCTGCCCTGGGGAGCAGCTGCTCGAGGCCACGCCCTCTCATTTCACCAGACAGAGGGATCGGTGCTCGCACCGAGGCCAGCGTAACTGACGGTTGCGTCGGCTGTTGTTAAGTTTTGTTCCTTGTCCCGGGTGTACGCACTCGGGATCCTATCTTAAAAAAAGCCCTTGTGTTACAACTCGTCTTAGTGGGGAGACAGGGTAAATCCGGTGGGCAAATTTCTCTCTTCAGCGGTTTGTAACACATCTATTTATCATCTCTCTGAAAATTGCGGCGGCTTTTGGTGAGTTATGTTCCTGGACTCGGGTGTATGCGGTCGGGTCCCCATCTTAAAAAAAAGAACTTATGTCACAATTCGCCTTAGTGGGGAGACAGAGTAAAATACCTAGCTTAAGAAAATATTTCTAGTCATGTGTGCATGGAATAAAAATGTTTAGTTGTTTTCTACTTTTCAAAATATGTCATCACTGATAATAGATACATCAGTCTAGATATAAATATTCGACTCTGTAAGAACTATAAGAAGATGGAAGGCATGCTTTTCAGCAAAAAAAAAAAATAAATAGTTCCCACTAAAAAAATAACTCATCAATGTCGATGAAAAATGAATTGTTTACAGCAATGTTCATTGAAAATTGTTCACCGGGAAACGAAATAAACCAACGTTAGCCATGTAAAACAGTGAAATAAGGATATGCTGTGTATCTAGGTAGACTGAAAACGCATTGTGCATTATGATTGACTTACACAAAATCAGATACTGAATTCAGACATGTAATCTACCCAGTTGGGACTATTAAAGGAAACAGCCAATGAAAAACGTCCAATATTGGCCAATCGGAAATATGCCATCTTTCAGCAAGACAATATCAGACTCCATTTCCCTTTGCAGACATGATAGAAATTGGTACAGATTTTCTCTGATGTCGTTTCTCACCTAAACGTACACCTTCGGATTTATCACTTACTTCAATCCCTGAAAACTGTTCTTAATTCAAAGAACTTAAATTATCTAGAAAACGAAACATCGATTCTTTTAATCTTTGGAGAGAACACATTCTACCTTCCATCAGCATGGCTGATGCTAACCTCCAACAGAGTGACTAGTTACGACTCCGCGGACTAAAGTTTTCCACTGATATAAAGTGGAAAGATTTTATTGAATCAATTGCCAGGTCTGCTGGTAAGAAAGGCGGTCCCCTTTGTCGTACTAAACAACTTTTCTCGCCAGAATCTATGTGACATATTTATAAGACAACCGTTCGTAATTGCTTTGAAAATTTCTGCCACATCTAGTCTGGTGCTCTTTGGAGATTTTTGATAAAATCTACAGAAGAATGTGTAATGTTATTCCTCCTAACTTGGCTTCGGTCATTTTTCCACCGCTGGATTCCGCTTCCCAGTGCCGTTTCTATAAATATTTTCATAATAATTGTTCTGAACTTTCCTGTATGGTACCTAGACTTTATGAATTCCCCAGATTGAATTCATGATTACGTTGATGCTACTACGCATGCGCACGAACGAAAGAGAGACGCTGAGAATTTTTTTTTTTAATACGTGTTTTCTGTTTTCTAGCTGATTTCATTTAGATTAATTTTGTTAATGTTTCCATCACTTTTGTTATTACATATCCTACATTGTGATAAGACTATGTAAAGGCTTTCGTCAAAGTACGCTTGAAAAATTCGGGAACGATATCAGGATAATCAAGGACTTATACTGGCAGCAAACAACAGGAACGTGCATAGGGAACGACTTCAATGAATATGCAAAGTCAGAAACGGGCGTAAGGCAAGGATGCATCGTCTCACCCGACCTGTTCAACCTATACAGTGAGGCAATCCTGATATAATTGGAAACCCTACCTGGATTTAACATTGGCGGCTACAACCTTAACAACGTAAGATAGTGAGATGACACTCTACAGATAGCAGACACGGAAAAGAAACTACAAAATCTCCTACAGAAGACAACAACAGAGAGTGAGAAGAAGGGACTAAGCACAAACTACAAGAAGACAGAGTGCATCAGCAAGAGGAGGAGCCCGAAATGCGATTTGAAAGTCGGGAACACTAGAATCAAGTAGACGCAGAAGTTTAAATATCTGGGAAGCGTTTTGACAGAGGACGGTAAGTGCGACACTGAGATCCGTAGACGTACTGGGATGGCCAAGGACACATTCCAAAAGCTGAGTAGAGCACAGCCAGATAGGAGGATTTCTTTGGTGACAAAGAAAAGGATACTGAGCTGTTACATGACATCTTTCTTTACGACAGCGAAAGATGGACGATTTCCTCAAGGATGAAGAAGAGACTCGAAGCGACGGAGATTTGGTTCTACAGAAGGATGCTGAGTATTTCGTGGACCGAGCGTGTGAGGTCTTGGGCAGGATGGAGTCAAGGAGGAGGTTGATGCTTAACATCCTTAAAAATCAGCGGATGCTTCTGGGACAAATAATAAGGAAGGAAGGCGGGCCTAGAGAATCTGATACTCACGGGTCGAATAGAGGGAAAGAGAGACAAGGAAAAGCAGCGCGTGACATACCTGGCGGGCTTGACCAGGTGGATGAGAGAACGTAGTCTTGGGGAGATAGCAGAGGGAAGGAACCTGTTGAGAGCTGCGAAGGATAGAGGAAGAGGTGAAGAGCCATGATCGCTTACGTCCTGAAAAGACATGGCACATAAAAAGAAAGACGCTGTGATAATAGATCTGCCAAGAATGGTGAAACTTTGTAAGAACCTGGAAAAGTTTACTGAGCACCCAATAATTTTCGATTTCTTTCATACCTGGCTTCTCAACTCATCCCCATAGCAATAATCTACTTCCCTGTGTCTTTTTTTTTTAATAAATACTTTCAAGGTAATTGTTCTTTCCTCTATAGTACATAAGCTTTATGAATTTAAGCGCAGTACTTGATTGGCTGCAAGGTCTCATCATTTTGTAGTTGAAATGACTAGTTCTATCTGTAAGTTCTATACCAGGTTTTTCTATCGTATTTCTCGTTTGTAAAATTCTCTTTCGGTTTCTTGCCTTCCAGTCGAGTTTGATCTTCAAATGTCAACCGTTGTCTACTGTCTTTTTAATTCTTGTTTGTTGGATTCAATCAAAAATGGGAATGATTGCAAAACACTTGTCCTACTCTAAAGTATAGCCAGATGCACAGAAATGCATGTTGGGATTTTTTGCAAGCCAATAAAATTTTCCGGTTCTCGGTTTCATCTGATTCAGTCCCGATCTGTCTTGTCTTGAAGTCAAAACTTTACGTTCGCTTGTCCGAACTTGTGTGTCGTACTTTTTTTTTTCCATATCACTGCTTTGGCTTGTTACTGTTAATTTGCATTGTATATATTGTTTGCTTGCTTTATATTATTTTTTGTCCTGTTCTTTTCTTCTTTTTTTTTGTTATTGCTTATTGCAAACTTTTCAAATTCTGTTATTTTTCATTTGACCACGGCCACTCACTCCACAAGGTCTCATATAAATATTGTTTTCTTGTTTTATATTATGTTTTGCCTTGTTCTATTCTTTTCTTTATCTTGTTATTGCTTATTGCAAACTTTGTCAATTCTGTTTGTTGGACAGTTCTAGCATTTATTTTGCTTTTACTCACTGCACATTGTTCTTTTATTGTCCTCTCTCCTTAATAGATTATTTTTTCATATTCTCTAACACTCAGTAATCGCACGCGTTTTAGTGGTTTGATTGCTTTGCCTGGAATGAAATGGCATTTTTTAAAAATAGCAACTTACACCATCATAATTTTCTCGACGGATTAGGTAGAATGTGTATAATGTCTTATAGATTTTAGTCTCAAGGAAATAAAGCAGTGCGATGCCAGACTATGTCAATGTTTCACAAACTTTCTTTACTTCAGTTTTCAGCTATAGAATAACCAAAGCACTGGGGCGTACTTTAAATTTTAATAAGTTAAAAATTAACCATGAAATTTGAAAATAGGAAAATAATAAAGATGTCTCCTGAAGTCAGCAATTATTTTGAAGACATGATATATTTAAGCGGTGCAGTTTTCATATGTGTTGTGATGTGATGTATACTGGCCCGGAAAGAAAACTCGAAGAGTCGAGTTCGAATTCCAGTCGGGTTCCTTGCATTACCTCACGCGCAAATACCCTTGGGAAAGGATATGAATTCATCTCTTCTCTCTCCAGATACGGGTTGAATAGCAGAACAGACTGAATCCTATAGCCTTGATTGGCAACCAGTCTAACACAGAAAGAAATGGCAACCTACAGCAGGAAAAACTCTGCCTAGTCAGTCATGAATTGAAAGAGATATGATCGTCCAAGCGTGTATCACGTATGACAGCAAATTAACTGACAGTTTTCATTTAAATGGATTTATGAAGAATATGCTTTTTTTTTTTTTAGAGAGAGACCGATAACTGATTTATATTCCCTAGGGAAAGCAAAAGGGAAAGGATCATCGACTTCTTAAGGATTAAGGAACTCAGGATCCATTTTAATATATCAAATGACAAAGACGAGGAATAATCAAACATATCACGCGTTGCTTTTACTTGTCTCTCTTTCCCTTTATTCGACCCGAGAGTATTAGATTCTCCAGGCCTTCCTCCCTTCATTAATCGTAGAAGCCCTGCCCTTGGGGTTTCTTAACTTTCTAAAAATAAAGATTTTTTAAATATAAAAATATATTCCATATTCCTCTTTAAATATAAAAATATATTTCATATTCCTCTTTAAATATAAAATAAATATTTCATATTCCTCTTTAAGTATAAAATAAATATTTCTTTAAATATATATTCATCTTTAAAATATAAAAATTATTTCATATTCCTCTTTAAATATAAAAAAATATTTCATATTCCTCTTTAAATATAAAAAAATATTTCATATTCCTCTTTAAATATAAAATAAATATTTCAAATATTCCTCTTTAAATATAAAATATATTCATATTCCTCTTTAAATATAAAATATATTTCATATTCCTCTTTAAATATAAAATAAATATTTCATATTCCTCTTTAAATATAAAATAAATATTTCATATTCCTCTTTAAATATAAAAAAAATATATTTCATATTCCTCTTTAAATATAAAATAAATATTTCATATTCCTCTTTAAATATAAAATAAATATTTCATATTCCTCTTTAAATATAAAAATATTTTTATATTCCTTTTAAATATAAAATAAATATTTCATATTCCTCTTTAAATATAAAATAAATATTTCATATTCTCTTTAAATATAAAAAGTAAAGGGGTTTTCAAAAATTTGATATCATTTCGCAATCTAATAACTTTGTTAGATCTCCTTGAAATGACTTCAAATTTTAATAGCATCTTTATTTTAATGTTTGTTTTATGTTTTATGTCTTTATGTTTTGTGTTTTTTTTATTTGTATTTTTTATGTTCTTTAATCTTTAATCTTTTTCTTTACAGGTATAAAAATGCTATTTACTAGAAGAGAAAAGGCGTTTTCTGTGTTGGAGTTTATAGAACACAGTCAAACAAGACTATGCAGCGTGCATTTATGAGAGAGTTCTCTAGAAAGTCACCAACAGGAATGCAGATTTGGAGATGGCATAAAAAGTTCAAAGAGGAAGGCTGTCTGTGCAGAGCAAAAGGATCCGGACGACCACAAACTTCCCATTTGTGAAATCGTTCACATAATCCACATGCTTTTGAATTTCTCATTCAGATTTGCAAGAATAAATCTTATGATCTTCAACATTAATACTTTTTAATTTCATTTCATTTCATCATGTACTTTCTGTGATATTTACATCTCAAAGGATATCAAATTTTTTGAAACACCCTGTATATTCCATATTACTCTCCTTTTAGCTTGGGGCGAACCTGGTTACCTTTCAGGGTAGATTAGTGCACTGGGGTGCACCGGTTGAGAAATGCTGAGTTATCTAAATCGCCTGTCTATGTGCAACTGGCGATTGATTACATGAAACATAGCCATCATAAAACATGAAAGGACCGGAGTTTTCTTTCGTAATTGGGAAAACGCCATTCTTTTGCCATGTTCAGCTTTGGCGTTTGACAGTAAAAGATAAACTGTCACGTGTTTATACAGTAAAGGACTCCCTTTCACTCATGATCAATTACTGTGTGTCAATATTCCGGGATCTCAGAAATAGGTTATTTATTTAAATGAGGCGTTTGATCAAAATCCTATATTTTTTTTTTATATTTTTTTTACTTTTTCTCTATTCAGAAATAGTGTGTCATCGGATGTTTCGTCAGCTAAATGCAGAAGAAAGGAATATTAGTATACGCTCACTGGCCAGTTGGTGAAGTACACGGGAAAGAAACATTCCTTTATGGAGATTTCCAACATGTGTACCCTGTGCAAGGTCCAAGAGCCTTTCCAGGCAGAGGGCTACTAAATAAAAGGTAGCATTCTAAGCAATGTGATAATCCTATCAAGGAGCAAAGGAGACACCGGAAGTGAAAGAGAAATAAAAAAACTAAAAAAATAAAAACTTTAAAAAGAAGCGGAAACACACTCCCAAACAGGAAACAAGAGATTAACCTCTACTCTGGTTCAAGAGTTGAGGGAGTAGTGTTGTCCGGACGATAGACGTGGCTATCTAATCATACTGGGCAAAATTAAAAAAAAACAAATAGTAAACAAGATGTCAGTGTTTAAGCGGAGACGTTAGAAATATGGAGTTGAAGTAGACTTCAGAAACACACTCCCAAACAGGAAACAAGGGATAAACCTCTACTCCTGTTCAAAAGACCGACGGCGGGGTCTGAACTGGACGATAGACGAACCTATCCTAAAGAGGAAAAAATAAATAATTAAAAAAGATTTAGGTGGAGACATTAGAAGTATAGAGTTGATATAGTTTTTACAAGGAATTGGAAACCTAAACCTCGACAGAAGACAAAAGATGAACGTCTACTCTTGCCCAAAAGATTTGGGAGGAGTGTGAACAGGGCGATAGACGAACATATCTTCGCCTATTGTGGAAGAAAATAGTAAATAGACTTTCACTGTTTAGTCGGAGACGTTAGAAGTACAGAGATGATTTCGAAAGAACCAGAAAGCCAATCCTAAACAGGAAACAAAGGATATGCGCCATCCAATCATGTATCTTTTGATACATGACTGACGAGGCAGATTTTTCCCGCCATCGTTTGCCATTTCTTTCTCCGGTAGATCAGTTGAAATCCAACGCTATAGAACCCGTTCCTGTCCTGGGGTGGGGGAGAAGAATAGATTTCATACCTTTCCCCAGGGTATTAGCACGTAAGTGAATGTAATGTATTCGACTGGAATTCGAACTCGGCTCTCCGATTTCACAATCCGAGCCGCTATTCATTACTCCTGTTAAAAAAAAAAAAAAATGAAATTGATATAGGTCCTTATTATTAGTAGAAAGTTTAGGAGTGTTCACATATAATTTTTTCCTTTTATTTATAGGTAATAATACTGAGGGGGGCAGGTTATTACTTAAAAAACATTATAAAAATGCCCCCACTTTATGTACAGCGTAATTTTGTATTAATAGACGGTTAAAAATTACATGACATTTTTTTAATCAATTCACCCCAAGCAAGGCGATAATGCCACTAAGACACGAGGGACCGAAAAAGAAGGAAGCGACTTTAGAAGAAGCCGAAACCCCAATCCTAAACAGGAATAAAAGCGATAAAGCTCTACGCCTGTTAATATCTATATATATATATATATATATATATATATATATATATATATATATATATATATATATAAGGAAATTGATATTTTCTTATGTCCTTATTATTTTGCATACTCCCCTCATTCTGAGGAGGTCTTGGTTGAAGGGGTCGACTCCACAATAATAACGTTCCTTTCTTCTTTCTCGGCCACTGATTGCCAGTTATTTTGTTCGGGATTGAAATAGGCATTAACAAAAAGGATTTTAACTTAATTATTATTTTATTCAACACGTCGATGTATACATCTAATTAGCCAGTTCCATCGCTCTATCACCTCAATTGGGAAGCAAGTTCCCAGATATGAAATAGCACGTCTACATTGTTCGACGTGTAAAACTTAACTCCTTGAAATCCCTTTCTACCTCTAACATTCACAGGCCAGTTTTAGCCAATCAAAAACGACTTTCTTTTTTTTCTCTCTGTATCTGACCTGAAAATTCAAAATGAGAAAGTCGGACGAGAAAAAGAATTCTCTAAAAAAGAAATATAGGTCAGTAACTTTGATCATGGTGGAGTTGTTAGTGCCAGACGGGATTGACTGTGTATTTTAAAAAAAAATGCAGATCTTCGATGTTTTACGCGTACAAGAAGAAAAATAAACGACAAAAACAAATCCAGTGAGCAACTAATTCTGGAGGCAGTCTTCGTCTTTTGATAAAAGAGGTCAGCGGTGGATGGCCAGACATGTTCAGGTGTTAGAAAAGCAAACAGTAGCTGAAATAACCAATGTTTAAAACGGGAGTATGCAGTGGAGTATCTCTGAATAGACAACAAGCCGAGCCTTGAAGCAGATGGGCTACGGCATCAGAAGACCACATTAAGTGTAATTACTGAAACTGAGGTTACCATTCGTTAATGATCCAAAATTTAGACAATAGAAAATAAAAATAAATAGAAAAAACTTAGTAATATTGGAATGGATAACGGTTCAGAAATTTTAATCGCAGAGCTGAGTTACCACTTCCCGTTGATTTCTTAGTATTCAATTCCGCGCAAATACTCGTTGGAAAGGTAAGAAACCACCATTTTTCCTCACCCAGGTATGGGTTAATATTTTTTAGGAGTTGTATCGCTAAAATCATTATTATCTCGAAAAGAAACCTGCGTAGAATAATCTTTAGATTTGGGTATTAAATAAGGCATATGGCGATTTTCTAAGTGTAATTTAGATATGGCCGAAAGTATCGTGCACCGAGTGAGGGTCGAACTCATTACTCAGTCGGAATTTTTCTAGCAAGACTAGCATAGTAACGATTACACCATTTCGAGCGGTACAAACAGATATTGATATGCCGCTAATCGTAAACAACCCATCAAAAATAGGTCATCAGCTATAGCAGAGCGGAGGCCTCGCTAGGCGATATCGAAGGTCTGAGAACCGTGTTTTTAGGTTTGTTTTTATGCTTTTCTTATAGATCAAGGACAATAGTTTGTTCGATTTACAGATAACAGGGGGAAATTTTATTAGACCTTTTGTAAATGTCAAGTCGCTTAAGACGAACATTTTGAAAAAAAAAAAAACTCGTGAGGTTCTGTAACAGGTGCAAGTGATAGGATTACATTTTTTTTGTTGTTTTTATCCCCAGCCGCGTTGTGTAACGATGTATTCCCTCCCCCTGCAGGCAAATGAAAAAAAATGCATAGAAAATTGTGATAATATAAATTGAAAAGTTAAAGAATAACTTTTTGAACATATTAAATTACTGTTGAGTAATGAGTATTTGAATGATTTTGCCTTTTCCAAAAGCTTGTATATAAATCATGACAGACATGTCTCTGGCAAGGTTGAAAATGGGCACAATAGCTATATTATAGTAGATTTTTCAAGATATCTTTGTTGGGGAAGAATTATTTTCCACCTTGCAATCTCTCTCGCGTACAGGCGAGTCTCTCACTGCTTTATCGCTACTACCATGCAAAGTGCTTGGACGAATTGCATTCCTAGAGTTCCGCAAGTTCTACCCCTCGCGGCTAGGACCCGCCATGCCACTTACATAGCAGAAAACCACCCAAATCCCTTCCTTATTCCATCAGTGCTAAGTAAATTCCATTCAAACAGCATCTTCCTGCGAACCACTGCCCTGTGGAACAGACTCCCAAGAGGATATTTTCCTGATTATTATAATCTTCACATTTCTTTACTTGTCCAAATCTAGGGTGAACTGTTATCTTCCCCTCTTATTCATAAAAAACTGTCCCTTAACGTAATCCTCTGCCTTGAGTGGCTATTAGGCCTGGTACAAGAAACAAAACTCTCTTTGCCTTTAGCAATTATAACATATCAGGATATATTGGGTTAACCAAAAATGTCGTTCGCATAATAAGAAAAACTTTTGATCAATTCAATATTTTTAGATGGAGCCAATACTGCAAGGTGATCAATATATATATATATATATATATATATATATATATATATATATATATCAGAATATAGGTTTCCTTTCTTTAAAGGGATTTTATTTTATTTTATTTTAGAAAACCGTCATATTAACGGACTTGATCAGTTTATTGCTTGAATTGACAAATCACGACAGCTACTAAGGAGATATGATTAAATATAATTTAATGTTTAAAAAAAATATTCAGTATTATTATTGTTTAGGTAAGAAGATTTCTAACATACAGTGCTGTTCGATAAAAGTGACTCACCTTATCCTTTGAATTTAGTTCACCTTTCGTTTTATCGGAGAAGAGAACATTTTTCCAGTCTTCTACGGTGAAATGTTTGTAATAGTGAGCCCATTCAAGTCTCTTGGCTTTGTTGGCGTTGTTTATTAGCGGCTTAAACCTTCGTATACAAGATTTGTAGCCTTGTTCTAATAAGATTTGTAACCTTTTTCTGACGGACTGTTGAAGAGGCAAGACTAACACCTTGCTCTTTGCCTAGAATGGCTGCAATTTCTTGGCTAGTTATAGTCCTATTCTTCGAAACTTCTCTCTTGATTACCCTGCCAGTTCTATCATCAATCTTTTTCTTTCGTCCACTTGTTTCCTTCCTTGGAGCTGGAGTGGCATCATTATGTGCCCTAAGCATTCGAGAGACAGTTGATTGCGAGGTTAAAGCAATTTCTGCAATTTCTCTCGTAGACTTGCCTGCTTTTGAGAGGGCAATAATAGATGCCTTAAGTGGTTCTGATGCGTGTTTGTACCCTTTCATCTGGTTAGTGACTTGAGTGACTATTTCAAGCTGTTTTTATACTGTATGAGGCTTTCTGGAATATTCTGGAATACACTAGATTTAATTTAAGCTTTTCTAGAATTTTCTAGAATATTGTTCTGAGTGTTTTGTAAAATAGTTTTCAATATTTTGTCAAAAGCTCTTTAAATTTACCAGTTGAATCATTAGAATGCGATATCTGAGTCATTATTTTTGCACAGAGTTTTTTCCTGAATCTCATTTATATCCAAATTTATAATTGTCAATAGAATACCTTAGGGTGAATAAAATTTTTTCCTAGGTGGTCGAGAAGGGGTCTTTATATTAATAAGATTAAACATTATTTTAACCCCAAACCAATAGACAAAAAATATTTTTAGTAAAAAAATTCAGATGAGTCACTTTTATCGAACAGAACTGTAGTGAACCCTGACCTTTGTCCGTTTTCGACAATAATAGCAAGTGTGTAGTAATTCTGAGTCGTTATTTCTTTTTTTAAACAACATTTTTTTTTGATAATTTCACCAGGAAAAGGCAATAAAGTCACTAATATCCAGGAGGTTACTAAGTGTCAGAGAGTATGAAGAAATACGCTATTAAGAAGAGAGAACACTCAAA
>CAHIKZ030000131.1:1550000-1565000 GCA_903632075.3 Acanthosepion pharaonis | reverse complement strand
AGAAAAAATTAAAAGAAAGAAAAGAAAATGAAAGGGATTGACAAAAGAAAAAAAATGATCGAAATCAAGAAAGAGAAAAATTAAAAGGAAGAAAGAAAATGAAAGGGAGATTGACAAAAAGAAAAAAAATGATCGAAATCAAGAAAGAGAAAAATTAAAAGAAAGAAAGAAAATGAAGGAGAGATTGACAAAAAAAAAGAAAAATGATCGAAATCAAGAAAGAGAAAAATTAAAAGAAAGAAAAGAAAATGAAAGGGAATTGAAAAAGAAAAAAAAATGATCGAAATCAAAAAGAGAAAAAAAAAAAAAGAAAATGAAAGAAAAGAATGAGAAAAAAGAAAAAGGAAGAAAAATGACAGAAATCAAGAAAGAGAAAAAATTAAAAGAAACAAAATGAAAGAGAGAATGAGAAAAAGAAAAAAGGAAAAAAAGGTGAAATCAAGAAAGAGAAAAATTAAAAGAAAGAAAATGAAAGAGAGAATGACAAAAAGTAAAAAGAGAAAAAAGACATGATCGAAATCAAGAAAGAGAAAAATTAAAAAAAAGAAAGAAAATGAAAGAGAGAATGACAAAAAGAAAAAAAGAAGAAAAATGATTGAAATAAAGAAAGAGAAAAATTTAAATGAAACAAAGAAAGAAAATGAAAAAGATAATGACAAAAAGAAAAAAAGAAGAAAAATATGACTGAAATCAAGAAAGAGAAATAATGGAAAGAAAATAAAAGAGAGATTGACAAAAAAAAAAAAGAAAAAATGACCCAAATCAAGAAAGAGAAAAAATTTAAAAGAAAGAAAATGAAAGAGAGATTGACAAAAAGAAAATAAAAGAAGAAAAAAAGAAAAAGAAAAGCTAAATGAACGACAGAAAAAAACAATTATAGTTTTCTTTCGATGAAAATGTCGGCTAGAACAGCGATGCTATGGCGTGCAAACTCATTTCTTTATAATCCCGATTGCAATTCAGCGTTTTGTGTTCATCGCACCATGAGATTAAGAAAGAAAATTGATGTAAAAACGTACAATACAATAATAGCAGAAGGCTTGACAAACAGCCATTATTCGATGGCTCCGAAGGCAAGCCTCGTGCATCACTTGAAACCTTCTCTCCTGAAGCACTTACAAATAAACCAGAAGCAAGTAAGCATTAAGCAAGTGAACAGATGCGACCGCCAACGGTTGTGTCTGTTGGATATTTTCTTTCAGAAAACAAACAAACTGAAAAAAAAAAAAAATTTAAATGAAATATAATATTCAGTGCGCTGTTTTTAGAGGGGAGGTGGAGGGAATGAACTCGCTTCTTTCTAGAACATCAGAAGAAATTGATTCCTCATAAAATTGGCGGGAAAACAGAAATTAAAATAAGACTCAACTAAGTAATCAAAAATCGTGATGAAGGGGTCGCTTGCCGTAGAGTAATCGTTATGACGATCTTATAATAAACCATTTATTTGTTTTCACCGCCTCAACAGATGCAAGGCGATAAAGCCACTAAGACACAAGAGATTACTGAGCGTGAAGGAATAAGCGAAAAGAGAAATGTTATTAAGAAGTGGGAACAAAAGAAGAATAATACATAAGAAAGAAGATAGCAATTGACATTGCATTTAAGCTTTTGACGATCAAAGTTGAAGCAAGAAGCTGAGAGAGATTTCCACAGGTGGGAAGTGTGAGAGAAGAAACTGTTAACATAAAACTTACGGTTACATTTAGCCAATTCAACTATTAATTGATGAGATCTTGGCCCAATCTAGTACTGCACAACACATGCAAGGCAATAAAGCCACTAAGACACTGGTCATGAAAGAAGAAGAACAAAGAGCAACGTTATTAAGGATAGATCACAACAAAAGAGTAATCAATAAGACAGTAGATACGATTGACAAATTTTTGAAGATCAAAGTTAACTGGTGTTATATCGGAATAAAGAAACCTTACCGACACTTGAGTTTGAACATAGATCGCCAGTGAACAAACACAGGTGATACCATTATTCAATCAATTAGATCACGTGACCATAGATGAAACGCATATATAGAAAGTCATGTGACGTCTAGATTGATCGCTCTCTCTATTCTATCCTCTAATACTGATATAATGGAACATGCATTCACCTGAGTTCCCCCTCAATGGAATATGATTGGCTGGTGTCCGTCATAAATACAGACGGACGTGTACGACAGAGTTTAAGTCTATGACGACGCCCATTGGACTACGCCATTGGCTATCCTATTGGTCTCACCTTGCGACTAAGACGAGTACCAGTCGATTACTGCTACCGTATACTACTTGGTTACAGTAGCCAAAACCACTTAGCTATTCGATCAAATATATCCCTTTCCGGGACATATCAAAATGAATAAAGGGATTGTTTTATGTATGCATCTAGAGTTATAGGAATGTTTTATTTTTCAAACATGGCCAGCACATTGTGGCCTTTTTCATAGTTGATATTATTGAGTACTTGCTTTTTTTCTTCCGTTATATTTAGCCTTTTTGTACATGAGGATGATGCTATCGTATTTGTATTATCAATGAGTATGATACAGATGGAGTTTGGTAGGTATCCATGTGTATATAAATGAAACCTAATTGAGCTATGGTCAGAGAGATGTAACATGAGTCTTCGTGTTAGGCATGTTGTAGTATATACAATATAATTTTTATTATGAATTTGGAGACGTGAATATTGGTTCGCTGTAATTTGGAGTTTGAAGGTAAGTTATTATTGTTGACAATGAGGTTAGCAGTCGTAAATTGTTAATGTGCTGACCGTGTTTGGAATAAAACATTCCTTTGACTCTAGATACATACATGAAACGATCCATACGTTCAATTAAAAGTGAAAATAAAATCATCCTTGATAATGACAAAAATATAGCCGAAATCGATTGACCATCTGGAGCAATTACAAGAACACAAGGTAAATAAAAAATATATATATATATATATATATATATATATATATATATATATATATATATATATATCCGACTTCCTGTCGAATTTGGACATATGAGGGTCAAGCAGATCAGTTCCCAGGAAACCGACAACAGCACATGGATTTGATTATAGTGGTGAAGGTTTCGTACAGGACCATCCACACTTTTTGAAGGGCCGAATACAGAGACCTGGTGCACTACGTGCCACAAGGTCCCCAAACGACCCCTCAGGTTTTGAATTCAGAGTTGTCCTTCCCTAGACCAGGTGCCATCCAAGGCTAAAGAACCCAGTCTGTTCTGCTATTTACCCATAGCTGAAGAAGAAGAAGAAGAACCTTTCCCAAGGGTATTAGTACGTAAGTGAATGTAATGGATTCAGGAATTGAACTCCCGGATCTCCGATTCCTCAATCCATGCGTGTGTGTGTGTGTGCGTATATATATATATATATATATATATATATAAGAATTTTGTAGGTCTGATGAAACTGCATCGGATTACGATTCCAATGAAGAAGAAATAATGTCGTTTTTTAACGTTAAAAATACGTCAAAAACGAATTATTTGTATTATTTTTGCACCAAATTAATAAATTAAACGATGGACTATTAGTGTTTGAGTCTTTTTTTAATATATATATATATATATATATATATATATATATATATATATATATATATATAAGAAACTTAAAACGTTATAATACGAAAGGCCGAACACTACAAGAAGTCAAACTGTTACCGTAATGGACCGTTACCCCATGTAGTTCTAAAAATACTTGTCTTTTACTGTCCATCCCAGTCCCGCTTCACCTAACCATTAAAAAAAAAGTCGTTAGGTAGATTACTTCTATTTTAAGGGCTTTTCAACCATCCATTTACACAAGCTCTTTAGGTAGGTTACTCGCTGTTCTCAATAATCTCCATAAGCGAAATTCTTCTCGTCATAGAATTCTGGTTTTTCGCTTGAGGGAACTATTCAACCTTTCTCCGTCGCACGAGTGTATGTCGCATCTAACGGCAGTTCTCTCTGCCCAACGAGCACATATTTTTTACTTTAATAAGATTTCTCGAATATTAAGGCCGGTAGACGAAAATAAATAAATAGACTGTTTAATAAATAAACAGAACACAAATATGGGTATCCTATTGTCCTGTATGTACGCGAGGGTCTAATTTCCCAATACCTCTTCTCTTTTTATGCGTCCCAACATTTTCAAATGATTCTTTTTTGGTTTTGAGTAAAAGCGTCGTTTTTTGTCCTTCATTTCCTTAAAACTCTCGTACAAAAATCGTACTCACATACAGCGTTGTTCCTCGGTATGATGATAAACTGCATCCAGCAGCAAGGTCGGTGATTGGGAGATTGGAGATTTTTAGGAGCGTGGAACCATCTCTTAACTACGTTTGTTCCCAGGTCCCTCTTAACCCGGGGTGGTAGCACCTGTTGGGGTGCCAGCTTTGAGTAAATAGTAAATACCCCAAAACAAAAACAAACACAATAAAAGTATTAAAAAAATGAACATTTTTATAGTAAAATCGACAACAATACATTTTAATTTAATAAAAAGAACAGCGGTCGATTCTTGAGAAAATTACGAAGAATACTCTTAAAAGGAAAACCAATTTAAGAAATACATTTTTTATAATAATAATAATAACAAGAAGAAGAAGAAGAAGAAGAAGAGGAAGAGAAAGAGAAAGAGGAGGAGGAGAAATCAGGAGGAACGAAGGGAAGAAGAAGAGAAACATGAGAAGAAGAAAAAGAAGCATCAGCATTCGCGAAGAAGAAGAAGAAGAAGAAGAAGAAGAAGAAGAAGAAGAAGAAGAAAAAGAGGGGGAGAAAGAGGAGGAGAATCCAGGAAGGAGGAAGGGAATCTAAACGTCACGCGAATTCATATATATATAGAATGACGATCAAATAGGTTACCTTCCATGAGAAAAAAAGAAAAATGACCAATAAATTTTTATAGTAAAATGGCCAACATTAGATTTTTTATTAAGAAAAATGACCAATACATTTTTATAGTAAAATGGCCAACGTTAGATTTTTCATTAAGAAAAATGACCAACAATACATTTTTATAAGAAAAATGACTAACAATACATTTTATTAAAAAAAGACCAATCATACATTTTTCATAAGAAAAATAACAAACAATACATTTTTTACAGTAAAATGGCCAACGTTAGATTTTTTTATTAAGAAAAATGACCAATAATACATTTTTATAAGAAGAATGACCAACTATAATTTTTTATAAGAAAAAGGACCAATAATATATCTTTATAATAAAATGGCCAACGGTACATTTTATTTCCATATATCAAAATATATTTAGTTGAAGGCATAAAATTGTGTTCAAAATATTTAAATTTTGACATTAAATAACACAACAACTAAACAAGCAGAATCAACTAACCAAGCATATTCCATCTTTGATATTTTCAGCATCTTCATCTTTTTGCTCAAGTCTTCCTTTCATCTATGATAAAGCTGCTCTGTATCCGCATCCATATTAGAAGATTGATATTACATAGCAGTTCGGCAAACCTTTTTAACGACCGTATTTAAGTGTCTTTATACTTTGTTTAACATATGGAAGCCTCATTCGCTATTCAAATTCGTTTTCGTGTTTCCTGAAAAAAGTGTAAAAAATAGGTCGGGGAATAAGAAAAAGAAGGAAATTGCGTGATGGGATATAAACAATTCTTATGATATTTGGTGAGGAGATTCTTTGTTAAAGATGCAGAGAATGAAGAGACAGATGCCCAAACCGCGAGCAAATGGTTTTCTTCTTAGTTCGGCACTTGTGCATTGATTCCGTTCTTCGGGTCTTTCTATTGTCTACTTATTGGATAGATACAAGGATAAATATGTCGATGAACAAAAAAATAAATAAGGAGATCTGCTTGTTGCATGAAAACTTGTAAATATCTGCGGTTGAATAAAAAGAGCAGCGGTCGATTCTTGAGAAATTACGAAGAATATTCTTAAAAGGAAAACCAAGTTAAGGAATTAAGGAATGGAAAGACAATGCGAAAGAAGAAAGAAGAAGAAGAAGAAGAAGAAGAAGAAGAAGAAGAAGAAGAAGAAGAAAGATTGCTGCAAGAGAAGAAGAGGGAGAAGAAGAGGGAGAAGAAGAGGGAGAAGAAGAAGGAAATGACGGAGAAAAGAAAAAGAATATTTGCAAGAGTAAAAGGAATAGACGTAGAGAGAAGAACAAGTAAATGGTGAAGAAGAAGAAGAAGAAGAAGAAGAAGAAGAAGAAGAAGAAGAAGAAGAAAAGAAGAGGGGGAAAGAGGAGGAGAATCCAGGAAGAACAAAGGAACGAAGAAGAGAAAGATGAGAAAGAAGAAGAAAAAAAAGCAGCAGAATTCAGGAAGAAGAAGAAGTAGAAGAAGAAGAAGAGGGGGGGAAGAGAAAGGAGAATCCAGGAAGAAACAAAGGGACGAAGAAGAGAAAGATGAGAAGAAGAAGAAAAAAAAGCAGCAGAATTCGCGAAGAAGAAGAAGTAGAAGAAGAAGAAGAGGGGGGAAGAGAAGGAGGAGAATCCAGGAAGAACAAAGGGACGAAGAAGAGAAAGATGAGAAGAAGAAGAAAAACAAGCAGCAGAATTGGCGAAGAAGAAGAAGAAGAAGAAGAAGAAGAAGAAGGGGAAAAGATAAGGAGGAGGAGGAGAATACAGGAAGGACGAAGGAAAGAAGAGAAAGATGAGAAGAAGAAAAATAAGCAGCAGGATTCGCGAAGAAGAAGAAGATTAAAGACAACAAGAAGAAGAATTCATGTGAAAGAGAAATATTGCAGAATAAAAAGCAGAAAAGATGAAAATACAAAAACACTGGATAAATGCAGAGCAATAATTTGCACCATCGAAGAAGAAAAGAACGCTATGAAGAAGAAAAAGAAGAAACAGGTGAATTCAAGAAAAAGAAGATCATGATGATGCTGCTGATGATGATGTTGATGAAGAAGAAAACTCCCGAAGACAGAGGAGTAAAGAAAAAGAAGGACGAGAAAGATTCGTAAAAGATGTAGTAAAAGAAAAAAAAAATTGAGGAGAAAAATTCTTGAAGAAGAAAAACAAGAAATAAGAGAAAATAACGGGAGGATGAAAAAGTAAAAGAAGAAGAAGAAAAAGAAGAAGAAGAAAGATAAAAAAGATGATGAATCTGGAATAGATGAAAAAGGGAAGAAGGAGAAGAATTTGCGAAGAATAAAGAAAAGATGAAACAGAAGAATTTGTGAGAAAGAAGAAGACGAAGAAAAGGAAATAGACGGGATGAAGAAGAAGAAGTAGAGGAAGAAGAAGAAGGCGAAGAAAAGGAAATAGACGGGAAGAAGAAGAAGAAGAAGAAGAAGAAGAAAAGGAAATAGACGGGAAGAAGAAGAAGAAGAAGGCGAAGAAAAGGAAATAGACGGGAAGAAGAAGAAGAAGAAGAAGAGAAGAAGAAGGCGAAGAAAAGGAAATAGACGGGAAGAAGAAGAAGAAGAGGAGGAAGAGGAGGCGAAGAAAAGGAAATAGACGGGAAGAAGAAGAAGAAGAAGAAGAAAAGGAAATAGACGGAAGAAGAAGAAGAAGAAGAATAGGAAGAAGAAGAAGAAGAAAAGAAAAAGATAGGAAGGAAGAAGAAGAAGAAGAAGAAAGAAGAAGAAGAAGAAGAAGAAGAAAAGGAAATAGAAGGAAGAAGAAGAAGAGAAAGAAGAAGAAGAAGAAAAGGAAATAGACGGGAAGAAGAAGAAGGAGAAAGATGAAGAAGATAATGAATCTGGAAAAGATGAAAAAGGGAAGAAGGAGAAGAATTTGCGAAGAATAAAGAAAAGATGAGACAGAAGAATTTGTGAGAAAGAAGAAGACGAAGAAAAGGAAATAGACGGGAAGAAGAAGAAGAAGAGGAAGAAGAAGAAGGCGAAGAAAAGGAAATAGACGGGAAGAAGAAGAAGAAGAAGAAAAGGAAATAGACGGGAAGAAGAAGAAGAAGAAGAGGAAGAAGAAGAAGAAGAAGAGGAAGAAGAAGGAAGAGAAGGAAATAGACGGGAAGAAGAAGAAGAAGGAAATAGAAGAAGAAGAAGAAGAAAAGAAATAGGAAAGAAGAAGAAGAAGAAGAAGAAGAAGAAGAAGAAGAGGAAGAAGAAGACAGAAAGAAAAAGACGGGAAGAAGAAGAAGAAGAAGAAGAAGAAGAAGAAGAAGAAGAAGAAGAAGAAGAAAGAAAAGAAAATAGACGGGAAGAAGAAGAGGGAAGAAGAAGAAGAAGAAAAGGAAATAGACGGGAAGAAGAAGAAGAAGAGGAAGAAGAAGGAAAGAAGAAGAAGAAGAAAGAAGAAGAAGAAGAGAAAAAAAGAAATAGATTTGGAAGAAGAAGAAAAGAAGAAAAGAAGAAGAAGAAGAAGAAGAAGAAAGGAAATAGAAAGAAGAAGAAGAAGAAGAGAAGAAAGAAGAAGAAGAAAAGAAGAAGAAAAAGAATAGACGGGAAGAAGAAGAAGGAAAAGAAGAAGAAGAAGAAGAAAAAGAAGAAAAAAATCTGAAAAGATGAAAAAAAGAAGAAGAAAAAGAATAAAGAAAAAGAAGAAGAAGAATTTGAAGAAAAAAAAAGAAGAAGAAGAAAAAGAAATAGACGGAAAGAAGAAGAAGAAGAAGAGGAAGAAGAAGAAGGAAGAAAAGGAAACAGAAAAGAAGAAGAAGAAGAAGAGGAAGAAGAAGAAGAAAAAGAAATAGAAGAAGAAGAAGAAGAAGAAGAAGAAGAAATGTAAGAGCAAATAGAAGAAGAAGAAGAAGAAGAAGAAGAAGAAGAAGAAATGTAAGAGGAAACAGAACGGGAAGAAGAAGAAGAAGAAGAAGAAGAAGAAGAAGAAGAAGAAAAAGGAAAAGAAAAGAAGAAGAAGAAGAAAAAAGAAAATGAAATAGAAAAGGAAGAAGAAGAAGAAGAAGAAAAAGAAGAAGAAGAAGAAAAGGAAATAGAAGAAGAAGAAGAAGAAGGAAGAAAGAGATGAAAAAGAAAAGATGAAAAAGAAGAAGAAGAAGAAAAAAGAAAAAGGAAAAGAAGAGAGAAGAATTTGGAGAAAGAAAAGGAAGAAAAGAAAAAGAAGGAAGAAGAAGAAAGAAGAAGAAGAAGAAGGAAGAAGAAAAGGAAAGAATAGGAAGAAGAAGAAAAAGAAGAAGAAAAAGAAAAGAAGAAGGAAATAGAAAGAAGAAGAAGAAGAAGAGGAAGAAGAAGAAGAAAAGGAAACAGAAAAAGAAGCAGAAGAAGAAACAGAAGAAGAAGAAAAAAATAGAAAAGAAGAAGAAGAAGAAGGAAGAAGAAGAAAAGAAAAGAAACAGAAGGAAAGAAGCAGAAGAAGAAAAGGAAACAGAAGAAGAAAAGAAAGGAAGAAGAAAAGGAAGAAGAAGAAGAAAGAAGAAGAAGAAAAGGGAAGAAAAGAAGAAAGGAAAAGAAGAAGAAGAAGAAGGAGAAAAAGAAGAAGAAGAAGGAGGCAGAAGAAAAGAAATAGAAGAAGAAAAGAAAGAAGAAAGAAGAAGAAGAAGAAGGAAGAAGAAGAAAAAGGAAATAGAAGAAGAAGAAGAAGAGGAAGAAAAGGGAAGAAAAGGAAATAGAAAAAGAAGAAGAAGAAGAAGAAGAAGAAGAAGAAAAAGGAAAGAAGAAGAAGAAAAACAGAAAGAAGAAGAAGAAGAAAGGAAAAGAGAAAAGAGGAAGAAGAAGAAGGAGAAACAGGAAGAAGAAGAAGAAAGAAACAGAAAAAAAGAAGAAGAAAGAAAAAGAAAAAAGGAAATAGAGAAAAAGAAGAAGAAGAAGAAGAGAAAAAAAAGGAAACAGAAAAGGGAAGAAGAAGGAAGAAAAGAGAAGAACTTCGAAGAAGGAAAAAAAAAGAAGAAGAACCTAGAAGAAGAAAGAAAAGGAAAAGAGGAAGAAGAAGAAAAAGAAGAAAAAGAAAAGAAGGGAAGAAAAGAAAAAGAAGAACAGAAGAAGAAGAAAGAAAAGAAAAGAAGAAGAAAAGAAGAAGAAAGGAAGAAAAAAAGGAAATAGAGAAGAAGAAGAAGAAAAGAAGAAAAAGAAAAAGAAGAAGAAGAAGAAGAAAAAAAAGAAAAGAAGAAGAAGAAGAAGAAGAAGAAGAAAGGAAACAGAAAAAGAAGGCAGGGAAGAAAAGAAAAGAAATAGGAAAGAAGAAAGAAGAAAAGAGAAAAAGAAGGCAAAAAAAAGAAAAGAGAAGAAGAAGAAGAAAGAAAAAAAGAAAAGGAGAAGAAGGAAGAAGAAAAGGAAAAGAGAAGAAAAGAAGAAGAAGAAAGGAAGAAAAGAAAGAGAAAAAAGAAGGCAGGAAGAAAAGAAAAGAAGAAGAAGAAGAAGGAAGAAAAGAAAATAAAGAGAAGAAGAAGAAGAAGAAGAAGAAGAAGAAGAAGAAGAAAAAAAAGAAAGAAAAGAAAAGAAAAGAAGAAGAAGAAGAAAAAGAAACAGAAAAAGAAGAAGAAGAAAGAAAAAGAAAAGAAACAGAAAAGAAGAAGAAGAAGAAAAAAAGAAGAAAAAGAAGAAGAAAAGAAGAAAAAAAGAAGAAGAGAAAAAGAAGAAGAAGAAAAGGAAAAAGAAGAAGAAGAAAGGGAAGAAAAGAAAAAGAAAAAGAAGGAAGAAGAAGAAACAGAAAAGGAAGAAGAAAGGAAGAAAAGGAAAAGAAGAAAGAAGAAGAAGGAAAAAAAAACAGAAAAGAAGAAAGAAAGGAAAAAGAACCTAGGAAGAAGAAAAGAAAAAGAAGAAGGAAGGAAGGAAGAAAAAGAAGAAAAGAACCTAGAAGAAGAAGAAAAAGAAAAAGAAAAAGAAGAAAGAAAAAGAAACAGAAAAAGAAGAAGAAGAAAAGAAAGAAAAAAGAAAAAGAAGGGAAGAAAAGAAAACAGAAAAGAAGAAAGGAAGAAGAAAAGAAAAGGAAAAGAAAAGAAGAGGAAGAAGAAGAAGAAGAAAAAAGGAAAGAAGAAGAAAAGAAAAAAAAGGGAAGAAGAAGGAAGAAAAAAGAAGAAGAAAGAAAAGAAGGAAGAAAAAGAAAAAGAAAAAAAGGAAGAAGAAGAAGAAGAAGAAGAAAGAAGAAGGAAGAAGAAGGAAGAAAAGAAAAGAAAAGAGAAAAAGAAGAAGAAGAAGAAAAGGAAAAGAAAAAGAAGAAGAAGAAAAAAAGAAGAACCTAGGAAAAGGAGGAAGAAAAGAAGAAGAAGAAGGAGAAAGGAAGAAGAAAGGAAAAGAAAAAGAAAGAAAGAAAAGGAAGAAAAAAGAAGAAGAAAAAGAAAAAGAAAAGGAAGAAGAAGAAAGAAAAGAAGAAGAAAGGGAAGAAGAAAAGAAAACAGAACCTAGGAAGAGAAGAAGAAAGGAAAGAGGAAGAAGAAAAGAAGAAGAAAAAAAAACAGAAGAAAGGAAGGCAGAAAAGAAAGGAGAAGAAGAACTAGGAAACAGAAGAAAAGAAAACAGAAAAGAAAAGAAGAAGAAGAAGAAAAGAAACAAACCTAGGAAGGAAAGAAGGAAGAAGAAGAAACAGAAGAAAAAAAAGAAAAAGAAAGAAAAGAAAGAAAAGAAAAAGAAGAAAAGAAGGGAAGAAAAAAGAAACAGAAAAAAGAAGGCAGGAAGAAAAGAAAAGAAAACTAAAAAAGGAAGAAAAGAAAAGAACCTAGAAGAAGAAAAGAAAACAGAAAAAAGAACCAGAAGAAAAGGAAATAGAAAAGGAGAAAAAGAAAAGAAAAGAAAAAGAAGGCAGAAGAAAAGAAACAGAAAAAGGGAAGAAGAAGAAGAAAAAGAAGAGAAAAGAAGAAGAAAAAGAAACAGAAAAGAGGAAGAAGGAAGAAAAGAAGAAGGAGAGAAGAAGAAGAAGAAAAGGAACCAGAAAAAGAAGAAAAAGAAGAAACAGAAAAAGGAAATAGAAAAAGAAAAAAAGAAAAAAGGAAGAAGAAAAAAAGGAAACAGAACCTAAAAGGGAAAAAAGGAAACAGAAAAAGAAGCAGAAGAAGAAAAGGAAACAGAAAAAGAAGCAGAAGAAACGGAAGAAGAAAGAAGAAGGTAAAAGAAAGGAAACAGAAAAGAAGAAAAGAAAAGAAAGAGAACCAGAAGAAGAAGAAGGAAGAAAGAAGAAGAAAAGAACCTAAGAAAGAAGAAAAAGAAAAGAAAAAGGAAAGAAGGGAAGAAAAAGAAGAAAAGGAAAAGAAAAAAAGAAGGCAGAAAGGAAAAGAAAAAAGAAGAAAAGAAACGGAAGGAAGAAAAGGAAAAAGAAAAAGAAGGCAGAAGAAAAAAAGAAGAAAAAGGAAAGAAGAAGAAAAGGAAACAGAACTAGAAGAAGAAGAAGAAAAGGAAAAAGAAGAAAAGAAGGAAGAAAAGAAAAGGAAAAAGAAAAGAAGAAGGCAGAAAAGAAAAAGGAAAAAGAAAAGGAAGAAGAAGAAAAGAAAAGAAGAAAAGGCAGGAAAGAAAGAAAAGAACTTGAAAAGAAGAAGAAAAAGAAGAAGAGAAAGAAAAAGAAGAAAAAAAGAAGAAGAAAAGGAAAAGAAGGAAGAAAATTCAAGAAAAGAAGAAAGAAAAAGAAAAGAAGAAAAGAAGAAGAAAAGAGGACCTAAAGAAGAAGAAAAGAAAAGGAAAAAGAAAAGGAAAAAGAAGAAAAGAAGAAGAAGAAAAGAAGGAAGAAAGAAAAGAAACAGAAGAAGAAGAAAAGAAGAAGAAAAGGAAACAGAAAAGAGAAGAAGAAGAAGAAAAGAAGAAGAAAGAAGAAGGAAAAAAGAAAAAGAAACAGAAAAGAAGAAGGGAAGAAAAAGAAAAAGAAAAAGAAGAAGAAAAAGAAAAGGAAATAGAAAAAGAAGAAGAAGAAGAAAGATGAAGAAGAAAAGAAAAGGAAAAAAAAGGAAAGAAAAGAAGAAGAAACAGAAACTAAAGAAGAAGAAGAAAAAAGGAAATAGAAGAAGAAGAAAAGAAAGAAGAAAAAGAACAGAAGGCAGAAGAAAAGAAAACAGAAAAAGGAAAAAGAAGGAAGAAAAGAAACAGAAGAAGAAAAGGAAGGAAAAAAGAAAAAGAGAAGAAGAAGAAGAAGAAGAAAAGGAAAAAGAGAAACTAAAAGAAGAAGAAAAAAGAACCAGAACCTAGGGAAGGCAGGAAGAAAAAGAAACAAACCTAAAAGAAGAAGAAAAGGAAATAAACCTGAAAAAGAAGAAGAAGAAAGAAGAAGAAGAAGAAGAAAAAGAAAAAAGAAAAGAAGAACCTAGGAAGAAGGAAGAAAGAAAAAGAAACAGAAGAAACAAAGAAGAAGAAGAAACAGAAAAGAAAGAAGAAGAAGAAAAGAAGAGAAAGAAGGAGAAGAAGAAGAAGAAAAGGAAACAGAACCTAGAAGAAGAAGAAAAGAAACAGAAGAAGAAAAGAAGAAAAGGAAGAAAGAAGAAGAAGAAGAAGAGGAAGGAGAAAAAGAAGAAGAAAAGGAAATAGACGGAAGAAAGAAGAAGAACCTAGGAAAGAAGGAAGAAAAGGAAAGGAAACAAGAAAAGAAGAAAAAAGAATTTTTCTCCTAGGAAGAAGAAGAAGAAAAAGAAGAAGAAAAAGAAAAGAAGAAAAGGAAAGAGAAAAGAAGAAGAAGAAGAAGAAGAAGAAAAAACCAGAAAAAGAAGAAGAAGAAAGAAGAAAAGAAAAAGAAGAAGAAAGAAGAAAAGAAACCTAAAAAAGAAGAAGAAGAAAAAGAAGAAGAAGAAGAAAAAAGGAAATAGAACCAGAAGAAGAAGAAAAGAAGAAGAAGAAAAGAAGAAGGAAAAAGGGAAGAAGAAGAAAAGGAAACAGGAAGAAGAAAAGAAAAAGAAATAGGAAGAAGAAAAGGAAACAGAAAAGAAGAAAAGAAGAAAAAAGAAACAGAAAAAAGAAGAAGAAGAAGAAAAAGAAAAGAAAAAGAAGAAGATGAAGAAAGAAAGGAAGAAAAGAAGAAGAAAGGCAGGGAAAAAGGGAAGAAGAAGAAGAAGAAGAAGAAGAAGAAGAAGAAGAAGAAGAAAAGAAAAAGAAGAAAAGAAGAAGAAGAAGAAGAAGAAGAGAAGAAGAAGAAAAGGAAAAGAAAAGGAAGAAGAAGAAAAGAAGAAAAAGAAGAAGAAGAAGAAGAAGAAAGAAAAGAAAAAGAAAAGAAGAAGAAGAAAGGAAAAGAAGAAGAAAAGGAAGACAGGAAAAGAAACAGAAGAAGAAAAGAAGAAGAAGAAAAGAAAAAAAAGGAAAAGGGAAAAGAAAAGAAGCAGAAGAAGAAGAAAAAGAAAAGAAACAGAAAAAAGAAGGAAGAAGAAAAGGAAATAGAAAAGGAAGAAGCAAGAAGAAGAAAAGGAAACTAAGAAGAAGAAGAAAAGGAAAGGAAATAGAAAGAAGAAGAAGAAGAAGAAGTAGAAAAGAAGAAGAAAAAAGGAAAAGAAAAGAAGAAGAAGAAGAAGAAAAGAAAAGAAAAGAAGGCAGGAAAAAAGAAGAAGAGAAGAAGGAAGAAGAAGAAAAAGAAAGGAAGAAGAAGAAGGAAAAAGAAAAGAAGGAAGAAGAAACTAGGAAGAAAAAAGAAGAAAAAAGAAGAAAAGAAGAAGAAAAGAAAAGAAAAAAGAAGAAGAAGAAGAAAAGGAAAGAAAAAGAAAGAAGAAAAAGAAGAAGAAGAAGAAAACAGAAGAAGAAGAAGAAGAAAAGAAAACAGAAAAAGAAGCAGAAGAAACGGAAGAAGAAAAGGAAACAGAAAAAGAAGCAGAAGAAACGGAAGAAGAAAAGGAAACAGAAAAAGAAGCAGAAGAAGAAAAGAAAAGAAGAAAAGAAAACAGGAAAAGAAGAAAAAAGAAAAGAAAAAGAAAAGAAGAAGAAGAAAGGAAACAGAAAAGGAAGGGAAGAAGAAAAATAAGAAGAAAAAATAGAAGGGAAGAAGAAGAAGAAACAGAAAGAAAAGAAGAAAAAAAAAAAAAGAAAGGAAAGAAAGAAGAAGAAGAAGAAGAAAGGAAACAGAAGAAGAAAAGAAGAAGAAAAGGAAACAAGAAAAGAGGAAGAAGAAGAAAGGAAACAGAAAAACGGGAAGAAGAAGAAGAAAGAAGAAGAACCTAGGAAGAAGGAAGAAAAAAAGAAACAGA